>JAQFZE010003074.1:0-13225 GCA_034695245.1 Dicyrtomina saundersi | reverse complement strand
GCTAACAAATTTTAATTCCAACTATAAGAGGTAGCCATTTGGAAATTAGTTCGCTGTCAGTATAATATTGAACTTGAGTCAATTGAGTATGGCAGAGTGCTTCTACAGTTCTGAGGAAAATATGAGAGGTATCATTGAGAAGAATAAAAAATAATCGTCACATACACAGAATAGTTGCCCAAAATTAAATTCACAAGTATTATTTTTAAATCCAACATGGATTAAAATCCTTTCATTTTTCATTTGTCATAATTTAATGTAATTTGTATTTATATATTTAAGTTTAGTGTGGCTACGTGTAGTTTTTATGCACTAACTATTATTTCGTTAATTTTTCTAAAAATTTATTCTCTGGTTCCTTTTACTAATCGTAAGTATATAGTACATAAATGTGTTATTTATATATATATATATATTAGCTGTATGTACATATAGGTAGTTGTTTTATTTATATGACAAGTTGAGTTGTAATAATTGGTAGTTGTTGTTGGAGTGTTCATGTTTCTTTTTCTTTGGTGTGTGAGTGAATATTGCATCGAGAAATCGAAATTGAAAATCACAAAATGTCACAAAACTCACAAATTCACAATCCAGATTGGTTTTCTATGGTTTATTGATTAAGGTCTTGGAAAAGACTGAGAGTAGGTGAAGAGAGTAATAATTCCTGCGTATGGATCCCACCATTTCTGGAATATTATGCAAAGCACAAACACACTAGTCATAATAAATATACCTAATTTAGTATAATTATATTTTTGTTTTTACAGCTACTGACTTCTTTTACGCTTACTACAAGCAAAACATTCAAAACTTAATTTTTTTGTTGACAGAAATCATAAACAGAATCAATAGAATGACTACTCCAGCACAGTTTGACTACGTACTAACTACTCTACAATATTAAAAATTACTAAACGCAATATATAACAATAATAACAAAACAACACCTACGATTACATCTAAAAATCAACTACAAACTAATCTACAAATCTACTACTAACTAATGCAATAATATCATCATTAAAAACAGAACAGAATGAATTTGTCTAAAAGTATAAAAAAAACAAAATGCTGTGTAGTAAAAATTCGTATTTCCTAAATTTTCTGGAGAGTTGGATAACTGACTTTTTTGGATTGAACATTACAGAAAATTAAAGAATGTTATATCACAAAATTACACCTACAATGTACTCAATACAGAGTGTCACTGGTTTATGTAAAATTAAAGCAATAATTGCAGTGTCAATGTTCTTCTACTGTCACTCCTTTATCTGCCTGTCTCTGTACTCATTCTCAGTTTAAGATTTTCTACAAACATATAAAACAATAAATACAAAGAAGCTGCTGTATTCTTTATTTTGTATATTGTTTGTTTACGTGTGTTCATGTTCTCTTGTTGACTCAAGTGTTTTACTTTATAATAAATTATTGTTCCTCCCACTCACTCCAAGGGTTTTGTGAAATGGATGAATCAATGTGAAATGAGAGGTGAGTGAAGCTGTGTGTGACAGATAATAAAAAAAATAGTAAGTAGTACACGCACTACAAGGACATTTTGAATTTAATGGCTGAGATCATACTGCAGCGCATTGAGACTGCGAGTAGTTTTGGATGATCCAACGAATGTCACCATTTGTTGCTGAAATGTTCAAAAAGACAAAATTATATTTAGAACAATTCCGCGATTCCAAGTACTTTAGATATAATTATTTTTAAATGCGTCATTTCATTCGCTAAGTCAATATTACAACCTACCTTGATTCATGTGGAAGACAGCGAGCACGACTGGAAATGGAAAGGAAGGGAAATAATCAAATTAATTACATATTCGTGTAAAGATCGAGTAAATAATTATTGACATTAGTTGAATTAAAAGTAAAATATAAGTAAGGTAATATTAAAAATAATTGGTTTAAGTACTTACCCAAAACATGCATTATATGATGCGAATTACAAAACAAGTCTAATTTGCCTGGAAACCATTTTTCTGGAATACGAATGACCCCAATCATACCTCCGACTAGAGAGACAGCATCCTGGAGAAAAGAAACACAAAAGGCATATAGTCATTATATTTTACCAGTCAAGTTTTAATTCAATTTATGTACGGGAGAAAGAGAGAGAGAGGCACTTTGTCGCATTTTATACGTTGATGCAGTTATGTTGTTAACTCCGCTCCACAAGCCTACCTACTTACAAAAAGTGAAGTAGGACCTCAACATGGAGATAACAGAAAATTATGTCAATATTAAGTCTTCACAGTCGCTTACAGTTCATAAATGTATGTACTCAAAGTACATATAGTAAAGATGACAATGTACGTACATTTAATGACTATAAATTGCACATTGGCGTGGTAATCTTATACTTTATTATCGTATCTCTGTTTCTGTCTGTACCGTCGCAATATACACGGACGAGGACTCTGCTCCACTGCCAGTGCCAGAGCCAGAGCCAGACAGACCATGCCATGTGAGAAAAGTGAGAATGGGAATGCTAAAAGGTCTCAACTCGATCCCATTCGTCTCTATTTAATGAAGGAAACTTGTAAACATGGCTGAATAAATTCAGTAAATTCAGTAAAGCGACAAAGCCTTATATAAAAATAGCTACTCGTCTCATGACGTAGTCACTTTTTCTGCTTACTATGCATGGTTCGACTATGAATGGGACAGACAGCATCGGGGAAGATAAACAAATTTTGGCATACGCTATGTTCCTCGATTCCCTGGTAGTTCATACTATTCTATTTCTATTTCTTTCATTTTTATTTGTTGGTACACAATTACTGTACTACACTTGCAGTCAGAAAGCGGAGTCGAGTTGAAAAACTCAGCACATACATCCCACTCCCATTCCCATTGCATCCGCCTTGTACTTTCATTCATGACACCCTTATCAGTATATAGTAGTTCAAGTCGAACTCGCAACTGAAGAACTTTAGGTGCGAGATACGTCCCTCCGATTAGTACTAAAGGAGTGTAAAGGTACCTATAATATAATATAGATACTTATGCAATTTTCATTTCGATGTAGGTTTAAACTAAAGCAGAGAAGTATGACTCCAACGACAACGCTAATAACTATTTAAGTCTATACTAACGGCGTGAAATTTGGACACGAGGAACCAATAACGACCAACTTTGACTTTCCTTTCACGCTTCCTTCCTTCCCTCACTTGACTTTTACTCGCCCTGCCCCACGGAAGCACCGAACGAGAAGACTATTCTTCCCTTATAATAACTAAAAAAAAACTCCATTTATAGTTTAGTGCTGCCTCCAGATACTGTGCACTACCCAAGCTATAGAGCAGCGTTGGGGTGAACATGTGCTTAATAGAGGAATGGATAGGGACTCCGACGGAATTGCTCCCACAATAGAAATTAAGTATGCACATACCAATACTACTGAATAATTGATGTAGCCTCTTCTCTCCCTTTGTTTCTTGTATCTATATTAATGTCCATGTTCTATCTAATAATAATCATTTTGCAAAGGAGCCGGGACTCAAGTTGAAATTAGATTTGGACGTAAAGTGAGTCTAGAGAAATCAAGAAACTTCCCTCTAGTAAAACTTACTATTGATTGGGGGCTAATAATGTACAATTGCTTTTTTGAACATTACATTCTATTCTGTCAAGCTTTTTTTGCCACAGTTACCTAGGTACTTGGAAAAAAGTTTAATCAATTTCCATTCGATCATTCGATGGAACTTACTTCCGTTGTCGATTGAGCTCAAAAGGAGTAATACATTATCATAATAAATGTTTATTTGCTGAGCATGTAGTTCTGTTCTGAACCAGTAATCAGTATGAGTAGTTCATGTTTCAAGAAAATTATTGTAGGTTTATAATATGTGTTTATTTTGAATTGAATTTCAAAGTGGTCTATTTCCCCCAGAAACATGAATTATCAATAAATACCATTATTGCTTCAACTTCAACATTCAACGCCATTGTCACTCCCAGCCACATGCCATGACATTCATATGACTCCAAAAAGCGGAAAAATGTGGAGTCAATCATTCAAATTCAAAGTGTACAGCCATGAAGTTGGTTCCTATCAATCCAAAAGTAATTTGATTATTGTATCCTAAACCCAGTTCTACCTTCCACGTGACTTATTGTTAGAATCCCTGGCTGACTGACTGACTGAGATAATGAATACAATTTCCTGTGCTCCTCCGCCAGTTAAACTGTATAATATATTATTATATATAAATTAACTTTTTTAGGTTACATATCTAATCGTAAGCACGTGGCTGGGAGCAAGCATACGTGTATACATAGGGCAGACAAAAAGCTCGACTACTCAAGAAGCCTCCGGCTGTCTCTGTCTCGAGGAAAACATGGACTAAAAAATTACCTGTAAAATAACATGGATGAGAATATCGGGTTCCCCTCCACCAAATCGTGAGATACGGAGAAAGAATCCGAGAATCCTTGTAATAAAGACAGGAGCAAAGCACATACGCCGAGCCAGCGGTGTCCAGGCAGTCATGGCTTTTTGCAAACCCCAAACTGAACCCACAGCATACATAATGATGATGATCGTCTGAAGGTTTCCAGGTAGGCACCAAGTTGAAGCACTCAAATTTGTCAAAGCACCTGTCCACAACAAACAAAAAAATTAGACACAAAAAAACATCAGACTCCGTCCTCCAGTCGTAGTCCTTTGATTGAGTCACGTTACGTGAGAGCTATAACTCGTAATCGGAGACATAGTCATCATATCAGAAACACCCACACTATATTTCACACGACGCATCTAAAAAATAATTCTCGGCACATCTCACAATTTTTTATGTTGTCTATATTTAAAATCCAAGTCCAAGCCATAAAGCTAACTCTGTCAAAGAGCGACGTGAAGAAGGAGAATCAATAGAGTGTACCCAAGTAAAATAAAATAGGAAACTAGTTTGAGTCAAGGAATCCCTCTAAATCCCTTTCCGTTTCCCAAATCCGGATGAATCAAAACAAATAAGAGCACTAACCTAAAATATGTCAATATACTCAAAGTTTAATACCAAGCTCAATGCTCAATATATATACCTACATTACTTCAATTCAAGAATTACAATTCCGCTCACGTCAGACTGCCGACTCTCGACGTAGCCGTGCTAAGCCATAGGCAACCATAAATTACATGACACACGAATGGTGACACGATAGCGATAGCTAGTCCTACCTACATTTATATAATCGTGACATAAGTATAATAATAAAAAATTCATCAAACTATGGAATCACTAATTCACACTTTAAATTGAGGCTATATAGACCACCTTTACTACCGTATGACGCCAAAGGTATTACGTAAGATGTGACTGTGACGGCGAGGTGTTCGCTGTTGCTGGGTTTTGGCCTCTGTTCGCAATCACCGTCACGATCCAATACCGAATACCGATATGTACCCCAACCCACGTCGTGTAGTGATTTACTCACAAGTCAGTCCATCCATATTTTTAGTTCTAGAATTCTAGATCCTCCGGAGGTATTACACATATATGTGTCCACACTCTTCTAGAATGAAAACAAGACGACACAAACAACTACCGTACTGCCTACCGGCTCCCGTCCCAATTTTTGCTTTTTCTCGAAACCTCACTGTTTGAGTATTTGGATTTGAGTTGAAGGTCAAGAATCTTAAATTACAGGAATATCTATACAAAATTCAAGGCTACAGTGCTAGATCAACGTCAACAACCCACCTACCTCCCTTCCCTACTCAATTCAATACTATAGACTAATGTAAACGTCAATAAATATTGATATTATGGAGATTGATGAGAGTAAAACTAGTGGATTTTTTGCTTGTTAGAGTAAAAGGAGGATTGACGTAAAGATTAAAAATGGGTGGTGGTTTATCCCGAAGAAGTTGTCCGCACTCAAGACGACAGAGTTCATGTAGGATGTAGGTACCTCCCTACCTAACTACATATACGTATGTACCTACCTACTTTCCAAGAATTGTAGATTTGCGAAATTAGCATTGTCGATTGTAAAAATAAAAAGTGAAGCATCATCATGGAAATTTTCACAATTCCCCAGCTCACCCGCATAATAACCTCTCCGAGTTTGCAACTAACATTTTGTCGTAGAATATACATCATACATATAAGACGGCTCTTGTAGATTGTAGCAAGTTAGTTTTTACGCTTGTAGATTGTAGAGGAGATACTTGGGCACACAAAACACAGTAGACTATTTGAATAATAATTTTCATATTTCAGGAATTCTCTTTCATACATGATGTACACTATGCATGTAAGTGCTCATAAAACGTCGACATAAAAAGAAATTGCCTTTGCTATCCGTTCTGATACTGAGCCTTTGTCATTACATCAAAGAAAACGCTTTTTTTCATCTTCTCCCATCTTGTTTTTAATCTCGCCCTCGTGACGTGAATATACAAAAAACAGTAGTATACATAATTTTTTAAAAAAGATACAGAATGACTGAACTCACCGAAGCATTCGGTCACCCAAATGCCGAACATGTCCAATTGAAGTAGAAGATGATACAGTTTAGCACCTCCACGATGGTTCATGAAGAGATGGTAAACCACGCTGCCCAGCCACGGAGAAATTGAGGCAATCACATGAGACCAGCCCAGTACATTGAGAAAGGTGTTGCCTTCAATTGCCTCCCATGGGTACATGCTCCGCCAGTATACTAAGACCCACACAATCGGAATCACTGGAAAGAAAACACACAAAGGACATTACAATTGAGATTCAGTCGGATTCACATTAGTTTATTTGAATTCTAATCTTACGATAAGACACACACGCACTTATCTCAGACCCACATTTGTATATTACATTACGTACCAGTAAAAATGTAATGCTCTACTATACCGAGATCCATATACCCAATCCAAAACGATCCCATCCCATTTTACTTAATTAAATGCTTCTCCTATATGATTTTAGCACGTTCAACCTTCATGTACTGACAGTCGATAGTTGTAGTCATTTGACACGCTACTACTACAAGTCACACACTATACGCCCGTTACACGTGTTTGAAAAACACAATTATACCTACACGCGCATGATGGGAAAACAAGGAATTTATTCGCATTAGTATTATTCCCGTCAAGTTTGAGCAGAGTTAAATTTTGTTAAATATTTGAATTCGACTCATGTACTCGGCTCTGAAATACTGAGATCCATGCAGTGAATCTGTTTACTTCTGCACGTGTAGTAATTACAATCTTCTAGCCATATGTACACTGCGTTACATCTCATTAAAGCTCTCAAATTATTTTTGCACGTCATATTTTTTCGCCACTAAAATTTAAGCGTCGTATTGCCTCTCGCCTTTTGGAGGAGCGGAAAGGAGTAAAGGACATGTAATACTCTAATGATATAATCTGAAGGAAATAATTGGTACTTCCATGACCACGACCTATACATATGTATGCAGCATAACGATAATAACAGCCCCATTTTGACTTTTGACAACATACACACACTTCCCTTGACATTCCTTCCTCAAATCATACTAATAATAATCATAATGTGATTATTATTCTCTCCTTCCTCGACGGTTTTACAACTTGAGCTATACTCAGCAGAGCAGAGCAGCGGTAGCAGTAATGATTATTTTTATTGTACCACTGCCAGCATTTAAAACATATGTCATGTCTTGAACTTTCATTTTTCCCCTCATTTTCTAATATTTACAGCTGCTGGATAGCACTCCGCAAGAATAATTATTTAAATCTAAAAATCTAAACAGATGAATCTGCATTTTTGTGCTGTCTCGTTAATCGCAGATTTTCACTTTTTGAAATACTGACTAATTATTTTATTATTATATGAACATAGAAATGTTTTCTTTGGCTAGGCCCAAATTTATTTGCCCCCTGTTTAAATATTTTGAACTTTTTTTTACTGTTTGTTTGGACTCACTTTGTTTTATACCGCTCACTTATATTCTATACTTAAAAGAAAAAAAACACTAGATTGTGATGGCTTATAATAATCCATGTTACGCTATATGCATTAGCTACGTACAGATACATTTAATTTCCTAAAGTCATGATAATAAAGTCGTAAATTCATGTGAGGAGAAGCATGGACAATAAAATAAAACATAATCTCCTCTGACCTTGAATAATTGAGTCACTTTCCCCAATAACACTGCCAAGTTTTAAATTGTTGAGGAGTCCAACTAGAAGAGTTGAAGAATTCTATATGGCATTGCCCTACCACCCTGAAATTTTTAGCGCATTTGATAAAATCCGAGTTACATGTATTTTAGGAATGTTACATATAGGGGATAAATATATGAAGAATTCTCTCCCTACTACCCCTGCGTTGTTGTCCTCAAATCTATAAAACAATATTTGCTTAACTTACTGAATACTGCTGGATAAATAATCCTCAATTCTAATAAACATATACACGCATGTTTATCATTAGAGGAAACCATACTAAAAAATAAAAAAGTACAGTTGTACAGCAGTATAAAGACAAGCCAAGTACTGGTTAACATATACATACTTAGTCATAGGCATAGGCATATTTAAACTTTACTGCATTGAAAAAATAAACTCCAGTGCCGGTAGTATGGGTAAAAGGAACGGAAAACATGTTTACATTCTTAGCATTTCACACAGTGCAATAACATTATAAATATTGCCATTAAAAAAACTATATGGAGAACCACCTTACTACGTAGCACGTAGACCGCTACTTACGATTAAAAGTCCATAGCTCATAAAGTTTACAGAGATTTTTGAATTTAAAATAGAAGGAGATCCCTATAATGCTCAAACTTTAACTTGATATGCAGTTTTGAAAACGTCATAAAAATATATAGAAAGATATAAGTACCTACCTACCTATATACACTTTATACTTGAACTAAACTGGAAGCCGGGCTATTTTTTTGGGTGTGCTCTCAGAAACTACGTAAGTAGCAAATGGATATGAATGATCTCAAGCCCTCGTCGTACAGCGTCTGTTGAAGTCCAAATCTAAAAGTGTGGGTTTACTTACGTCATTCCACACACAAGACTTGAAGTCTAAGTCGGGCCTAGCCATTAAACTTTAATACTTTCTTTTTATTCCTACTTCTAAAAATGTGGATGTAAAATATCTGTAATCAGATTAATATCATCAAACTTTTAGTTTCTTAACGCTAGTTTGTGTGCTAGACATGGAAATAAAAAGTAACTATATATGCATCCCGTCGTCCCTGCCTCTACCTTCCACCTATTCCATTATGCATTCAAATTCTATATTTAAATCCTTCAAAAATTCAAAAACTTCCTTGATTGATAATAATATAAAGGATCTTTCTATATTACTGCCAAGAAGACGGAGAGAAAAAAAGTGGAAGTGGAAACTTTTACTCGGAGCCATGCGTACATGTCATGCATACTATGGAGCGGCTCAAGTTATGCAGTCGCCAGGAGTGCAATGCCAGTTTAATTATTATATTGTTCCACATCCAACTCAAGCTATCGCTCCATGACATGGACCAAAACCAAATCATGAAAGAAACTAATTTAAAGAAATAGTAGGCACTTGGAAAATCCATTTGACAGAGGGAGCATAGCAAAAGTAAAGTCAAAGGAGCAAATAAAAATCTGAAGATTTTGGTCCTTAAAAAAATAGAAATAGGTTGTTGTTAATTTGTTACAATGAACCTAAAATAGGATAGGATTATACACTCCATGGAAAATGTCAGGCTAAATGTCAAAGTTGTGCTCTAATAATTATGGCTGGGAAGGGAATGATATTCAATCAAGAAATTTAATAGAGACCCCGAACCCGCACACCCGGCCCGGTCCCGGTCCCGGTGCGGTGTCGCATTCCGATAGTTACAATGATCCTTATTAATGTGAGTGTGAGTCAAGATAAAATACGAATCTACTGGATTTTGTAATTAGTACATATCTATGATCTATAGAGTGTGTGAAAGGACTTACTGTGGGTGAAAATGTTGACAGACTCATTATGGAGATAGAAGAGACTCCAGAAACATCCCCAGAAATCATGGAGTCGTCGATATCCAGAGTGAACATGACGATTAAATTGTAAGTGAACCGGCATTTCCTTCAGACTTAACAAAAGACAGGGATTAAAAACGTGGAGATCTCCATCTGACTCTGAACTTTTTGTGTCTTTCTCTCGATCATCAATCCCGTGTCCATCTCTCTTGACACTCTCTCCCGACCCCGACGACAGCTCCGCCTCCTTCGCTTTGGACATGGCTCTTTTCCTCTGTACGAGGTTCTCACCACTTCGCTCAGACAGCGTGTCGGTTTTGGTGTCGGTGACTGGATTAGTACAATCAGCATTTGTATTTGTAGACGTGGGGGCTTTGTCCTCCCTGTCATCTTCAGATTTGTCACTGGTCTTCTTCGTCGTCTGGGTGTCTCCACTCTCCTCACATTGATTTTCAATTATCCCAGTCTCATGTGTTCGGAAAGAGGTGGAGCCGAGGTGAGACTCCGTCAATTCCTTCTCTTCACCTTGATGACACTGATGATCCTTCGACGAGCTTATTGAATTGATGTCTCCATTGCTATTAATCGTTTTATTATTTGCGTACAGGGTTGACTCCAGCTTGTCATTCGTGTGATTCGCTTCTATGGCAGATTGAATTGAGGTATCTTGACTAAAACATGCATTTGTCACAGCTGCAGAGGTTACTTGTGCCGTCTCCATTCTTGATCCTTGTCTTATTTGTGTAGCACACGTGGAGAAGGTAAAGCGTAGATACAGATATATTTATTTTATTCCTAATTTAATATTGAATTGATTATTTATTAATATTATTTTTATTTTTCCGCTAGTACAGGTTTGTACAATGTTAGGTTACCAGAACCTAATCCGTGTAGATTGTAGATTAGATAATTGCATTCAATTATTTAGATTTGACTTCTCTCCTCTCCATCCACGAAAGTTGTTGTATATTTTTGCTTCTACCGAATATGATTTGAATTAAATAATCAGATTCGAATCCAGATTATTTAATTATTATTATTTATTACAGCTGAATATTTCTAAATGATTATTACGATGTGGATACTTTACGTGTGGTCTTGATTTTCTTGATCGTGGTCAGCGACCAGCGACAACTGGAGAAGCGAGGAGACTGAAGAAATGAAAATAATTGTTGTTAGTTGCAATAATAATAATTATTATTGAAATATAGAAATGATGGTATAAAAACGGAGCTGAGTTGATCCATGGATACGTCGTGGAGGAATGCTTCAATAATGATTCGGTTTCGATATTGATACATCAATGGGAATTATTGGATTGTTACTATTTTACTTATTTCCTGTCTCCCCTCCTCCAACTGACACACTATCAAGAGAGTGATGACGAGGATCTTGAATTGCGATACGGTTTTTACCGGACCGGTCTCGGCCTCCTGTCTCCTCACTCTCTGTGCTCCTGCCTCACGTTTCCTTCCTGAATGAGGATTTTGGATTTGATTTTTGAGTTGAGTTGTTGAGCTGGAATTGGAATTGGATGTGTCAGGGCCACTGCACCAGAACGGGACGAGGAGAAGTACCAGAGGAACGCCAGAGAGTCTGCATCAAATTAAAATCACATGTAAGTAATGAGGAAGCACTATATGAGTTGTTACACTTGCAATGCTTCAATAAAATCCTAGCAAAGTAGTAATTTACTACGTAACGAGTGCTCAGTGTGGAAGGAGTGGAGCTCCACTCACAACAGACAAAGACAACAGTACAATTCTGGGAATGGGATTGCGCAAAGTTATGTATGTACAAGTGGAGACAATGTATCTCTAATCTCCCTATGTGCGGTGGGCACTGACTCCCTGTAGAATAGTGCACTAGGAGCAGTCAAGTAGACTGTTGTAGTAAACAGTTGCCCGTAGAATGGTTAGTTATATTTGCAGATGGATTGTAAATGACTGGTTAAGTAGGAGGAGGGAAATGTGTGTGGATGCAGAATGCAGACCGCTCAGTTGAGATTGAGATAAAAGTCAATCAAAGCCACAATCAACATCCTCGGCTCTCACTCTCAACGTATGTAGCTCTGTGTAGGTAGTGAGTGCGGTAATGAGGCAGGAGGGAAATTTTATCCACTAACTTGTGATGACTATGACACTTATTCAATAGAAGGACATTACGAGAGTTTCAATGTCTTGTTCCTCTTTTCCACAGAAAAAGACGTCGTCCGAGTCCCAATCCCGAATTGAGAGTCACCAAAGTTTTCCCACATAAATCACGAGAGTATTACGGATTTGTTTTGGCTCAATTTTGAAAATTGGTCAGTTGTTTGTCTCCTTTTTTGGTCTGCCACTCCTGCCCAACTTTAACCTCGCTTCCCCTCTGGTCTGGAGTCCCTTCCGACTTTCGACAATTGAGAGACGACAAGACGGGAGAGAGTGGAGAAAACTGGAAGACGAGTGGAAATGTCTCGATGCGATGGAGACTGTTATTTAGACTTGACAGACGAGTTGAGAGTACATCCGTCCCGAAGACAGAGAGACTCAAGAAAGGGCAGTAGAACACAGTCTGTGGTTCACAGGGGTTTTCAAAGCAGCTCAAACTCTGACTGAAAAGTCTCAAGCTCTGAATGTGAACACAGAATCTTGAGCATATGTTAAGCCCATAGGAAATAGGAATTCGAATTCGTCTGATCAATAAACTCGTGAGACGCTTGCTCCATGCACACCGTCTAGCCAAGTCTAATGCTAGCGGGTAAAATACAATACCCGGGTTTCCTCTACCCTAACTTCGTGCCACTGCCCTGCGCACTACTCTCTCTCTCCCGTCTACGCTACACACACACGTACCTACATCCTACTATGCACGAATGGAAGGCATAGGGAGAGGCTCACGTTGCATTACTTAAAATTGTATATATGCTAAAAACACATATATACAGATATCCGTTGATATGCAAAGAGTGCAAAAAATGCAATCTAATGTTTCTATAATCCATATACACATCTAACAGGATGAATTTAATACTGCTGCCTTCACTCCCTTGTTTGAGTTGACTTTGGTTTGGCGGTAGGAGATTCACATGAATACAATTTTTTTCCCATACTTATTTATATACATGAAACTACACAAAAAAAATACCAAAGTTTCCCCAGCGCGTGATTTCATTTTTTAACTTCAACCTAGGATAACATAGTAACGTAACAAAAAACCGACACCGAACACGGTACAAAAAAACCACTGTCTAGCTAACAATACTGAAAGCTTCCCGTAC
>JAQFZE010003073.1:0-13227 GCA_034695245.1 Dicyrtomina saundersi | reverse complement strand
ATAATTCGCTACACTAACTATGCATTGACTCCCTTTCCCTATTATCGCATTAAACTGCATTTATTCGCACATTATCAACTCTATCTACCTCCCTCCCTTCCTCTCTATACCAACACTCTGTCCGTCTCCTCGCCCCACCTACCTACCTACCTATATCTCCCTTGCCTGGGTCCCGACTCCCGGGTCTCCCAGCCTCCCCTCATCTTCCACTAATTATTCATTCCTTCCATTCTATAATAATTCTTCCGAATGCACCTGAATGCCTGTAGTTATGTGGGACCGGCTAAATCTGTCCCTTTTAGCGGTTATCCCGTTTAACCAATTAAGGGATTTTGCTTATACGCGGAACTTTATACATTTTTACAGATAATACAGTTAAAGTTTTTATTATTAGTTGTAAGTTAAAACAAAGTCAAGATATTTTTTACAGTTGCTAGAATTAAAAGATAAATATTGGAGGTAGGTAGGTACTGTTATAAAACAATGGGATTACCATGCACAATACAGTACAATACAACACAATACTATATTTATTCAGAGAAACAATATGACGATGTTGCCCATTCAAGAGTAAAAGATATAATCAAATATGAAATCAGAATATTCCGATTCCAAACCGCCGCCACTAATTAATAATATTAATAATAATAATATTGGAGGAAGGATAGGAACGTAATGCCATAGGAACATGACATCACTCTGTCCTCGTTGATCTTGTCCCAAGGTTACATCACAATAAAGGAGGGAGAGATTAGTAGTGTGTTTTGGCTCCTCCCAGTAAAAAGGACGACTCGGCCTTTTTATTCCTCTGTGGCAAGGAAAACCAGCTTGCGAAAAGAACTTGCCACCGCCTTGGTTTTGCAGTAATGGCCGCAGACGAGCATTTGCTTAGCAGAGGAATGTGTCACAGCTGCCCTCGGTACTCCTCCAGAAGGAACTCGAGTTTGTCGAGCAGGTTGCGCAGGCGAGTCCTATGAGGACATTGTGCTGAGAATAAATCCAAAATAGAGGTTACCCGTGATGGTGCCGGAGTGCACGTTGCGATTAGCGTAACTCCACTAAAGTATATAGAAGGCACTGTAGCAGTAACTATTGCTGCTGCTTGCCTCCTCCGCAGCGCGTGACGGCGCTTATTATTGACACGCTTTCCAGCAGAAGTCTTCCCAGTCCGCTTTAGTTTGGGTGTACACGGTGCCAAGGGTTCCATTTTCTGCAAGAAGTAAAAAAACAGGAAAGAAAATAGGAAAGGTCAAAGGTCATAGGTACAGTAGGGCCACCACTTCATTTGTTAGTGGAAATTACGAAGTCATGACGGGACAATCATTTGTATCAATTAATAAAAATATCCGAAAACAAATTTTTAAACCGAAAATGAAACCCGGGCAACCAATAAGGCTAAGTCAATAGTGACCGAACTATTGGATGCACTGACCCCAAAATACCACATGAAAAACCTTTAGGTCGAATTAGCCGCGTAAGTCGACGCATAAAAAAGTTATAAGGCAAAAACCAAAATCCGTCTAAAATCGGTTTTAATTAAATAGCTTTTACGAGCACCAGCATAACTTTCTATAACTCGCAATAGTAACAGGACGTAGTATAAACTATTAAATAGTTATCAGTAGTGAGCAGTGCCGACATCTAGCGACGCCGCACATGCGCAGTAACGGCAATCTGTCAATCCAAGATTACTGACCACAGTGACACGTAGCGGACCATAAGAAGCTATTAGAGGTCCCCTAGCGGTCAATGGGGCAGTTTTCAACGGTCGTGACCTACTATCGACCTGTGAGGTCAACCGAAAACCACCAGCCAAAATGGTCAGCCTCGAGGCAGTCGTGAACCCTTGATACATCAATGACACGGGGTCAAACAGGATGACTCCATTACGGTCGACGGTCAACGTACGAAGATCGGAGTGATGAGTAGCGAAGACAAGTCGACAATGTATTAGTAAAGTGAGCTTTAATTAATATTTAAATTTCTAAAAATGTAAAATAAAATTTAAAAACTTATTTTGTTTCACGTTGGAGGTGTGCAGTACGGAGAAGATCGCTTGACAAAAGTGAGATGGTGGTCGCTGCCACTACCATAGTTCAGTAATTAGGAGAACAAAAACCCGTAACCTTGTTATGGAACAATGGGATTAACTTGCACAACAAAGTACAATACAACACCACAATGACGATGTTGCCCATTCAAGAGTAAAAGATATAATCAAATATGGAATCAGAATATTCCGATTCCAAACCGCCGCTACTAATGAATAATATTATTAATAATAATAATGGTGGAAGTATAGGATCGTAAAGCCATAGGAACATGACAATACCTACTTATGTTGATTGTTTAAAATAGTCTGTTATGTTGGTTTGCTTTGCATTAGTTTGGTTGGGACTTAAATGTAGGCTTAGGTTATGGAGATTTGAAAATACAGTTTCATCAGTATTTTTCTGTGCTAGAAAGAATTGCTGTCTGCAACATTTCTGACTTCTCAGAAGGAGTGGGAATTGACGGAGATGGATGCTGATGGACTGATGAACTACTGATTGTAGTTTTGAGCAGTCAACAGTCACCAATTATGCTGTGTAATCTATAAATAACATGACCTACCTAAATGCACTTACAAATGTATACAAGATAAGGGAAGTAAGTAGGTATTGGTCAGGTACCAGTGCAGCTACAGTGTTATCTCTGATACTTCGTCCCTCAATTTAAAAAGAATCCCTTTTAAATGACCCAAAATTCCATAATTTGGTGCAAAATGGGTCCCTTACAATAGTTTATTCCTTATATCGAATGCCTTACAACCGCAAAACTATAAAATTGCTAGCATTGCCGGCCAACTAAACGGCCTATTTTTCTCCCCAATAGCGGTTTTTCCCTTTAACCGGGTTGCTTATATACAAAGTTTACTGTACTATGTGGTTGTACAAGAGTTAGGGGAGTCGAGGATCGAATACTCGTGCTTGCATGTTGTAGTGAGATTTCCTAATACTAAGCTCTCGCGGTGGGCAACCCTGATGTGACTTCGCCAGTAAAGACGTGGGGGATGGGGGATTGGCTGTGGTTTGCAGGTGGAAAGTGAAGAGGGCGAAATACGTGAACGAACGTCAATTGTGGACGGTTCTCCGTATGAGCTTATTCTCTGTCCGCTGTTTACCACCAGCCAGCACCGTCCTTCACTCCGTTTCTCTCCCATTCACCACTGAGTGCACGGTGGAAGCATGCATGTATCATAGGTACTTGCTCATCATATAGGAAATGGTGAAGGACTGAGAGTGCGATCTCTTAGTGTTGGCCAATACTACTAGAACTTCACTGTGTCGTAGGCTATGTAAAATAAACAACTAGATACCTGCTACAATGCAGTATAATATCTAAGTCTCATAGAGGTCGCTGGTTCCTAAAGCACAATTAATAGTTAATAGTTACAACTTAGCATTTAAGTAAATTGATACTCTATCGCGGGAGCTTCGAATCATATAGTAATTTGAAAAGAGTAAGACTATGGATGATATGTCTAAATGTCTTTATACTCCTTCCTACAATCTACAATCTATTGGTTTTTGCATTTTTAAGTTACTTGACGTGTAAAATGTGCCGTTCGACTTTCATTTGTATGTATCTTTAGGGTCTTGAATACCGTTATTATAACAGCACCAAGTTAGCGCAGGCCATTACTGACCCATTGCTATCCCTATTTAAGACTTAACCTAATAATTAATATAGCCCCTGTCGAATCGACCTGTAGCAATGATGTATGCTAACACGTCTTTTCTAGGGGCTTCTGTGATTATTTCATGCGAGTCTTTGCTGGGACCGAAGAACCAGTTTAAGCTTTGCATGCGATGATACATATAAATGCGACACCTTACCAGATAATGTAGTACCGTTTCGTCTTCCTCACCACACTCTTGGCATAGCGGGGAATTGTCGACTTTCATTAAGTTAAATGACTCAGTAAATTTACTTTGCCTACCTTTTCTGTTGTTAAAATTTCTTGTTAGCACGACCTTGATAAAGAATTTTGCCCGCACAACTCTGCCCGTTTAACTCACTGTTATGATAATGAGAACGTTTTGAAGCCGATTTCCATAGTAAATTAGCAGAACAATAGAATAAAAATAATTGTGTTTTAAATAAATATTTTGGAATTTACTACGTTTCTGCAGATTCTGACCTCCTTAGTGTTTATATCTGATTATTACCAATTAAATGGTATATCATTTATAAACATTCACATTCAGGTTTTAGTCGAAAAATTTAATTTAAGACTTGGCGGAGCTTAAAAATTTTTTGCTTTAAATTAAAAACACATAATGTGGCTGAGCAAGTAGATGCAGAGTCGGAAAGTGTCGACTAAAGGCCATCTTTATGTTAAATTTTGCATTATTTACTTATTTCTATGTGTGTATAAAAATTCATGCATTTTCAGTAGGAATTGAAGTCGTATTGGAGGAAAGCCATGTGTTTGAATGTAAACTGTGGACGTCTGATTTGTATTTATGGCGTTGTATGTTGGGAATAGGAATTCGGG
This sequence comes from Dicyrtomina saundersi, assembly GCA_034695245.1. Classification (NCBI taxonomy): domain Eukaryota; kingdom Metazoa; phylum Arthropoda; class Collembola; order Symphypleona; family Dicyrtomidae; genus Dicyrtomina; species Dicyrtomina saundersi. Next base: position 8,687 of record JAQFZE010003073.1, on the reverse strand, counting down.
ATAATTTTGTTTTGTCTGTATGTAGGTATGAAGAGACGTGTTTTCCTTTGTAATTTTCAGTATCACGGTGAACACGGACAAAGTAGCAAGCAGAAATAAGATCGTCCCAAAGTTTCAATTTTAATCTGAGTTTCTTTGTGATTGAGAAGATTGTTGACTTCTCCCGATTACTGATTAATGAATTAAGTGTTCGATTGATTTGTGTGAAAGATTCATTAAATAGTTTAATTAATTTTATTAAATTTAAATTCGTGATACCCGAAGTCTGACCCAATACGAGCATTTTAATTCCACTGTGCATCTTGCTGACTGAACGAAATTGTCATCGCATTGGACAGCATCATTGATTAAAGTTAAATTGGTGACCTTTTCATTGCTGTAAACTGTAAGTGCATATTTTAAGGTCGGTAAGATAAGGAACTAGAAATATCGAAGGTTAAAGTTAAGTAAAAGTACTGTGCTCTATTTACACGTGTACATGTTGGTCCTTGCAAACTATGGATCAGTTCTACGAACGAGCTGTGTAAAAGTGGAACTTTTTACTGCTTTTGGTAATTGGAAGAGAGATCATTGTGCCAAGTAAGTGATCAAGATACGAAGTTCAGTGTTCGTACTTACTTTGTATTTTGGGGAATTAACGACGACTTGTGTCAGTTTATACTAGCAAGCCATCTCTGAAGAACAACAACGTCGTAAGTATTTCAAACTGACTGTAGACTTCAATATTTTGTGAACTTAAAAGTTAATTGCCATAGGTTCTCAATACTCACAACACAGTGAAAATTGACATTTTAATTTGACTTATAGGATTATTTTATTTATTTATTTATTTATTCATAGGAGTATTTTTGAGTTTTCACAATGAGTAAAGACAGCAAGGTGACAATAGTTTCTGTCGGGGACGACGAAAATTCTAAAATTAAATTCCACGGACGGTCTGGAACCAGTCAGCACAGTTTGAGACTAGGAGACATTGCGAAAAAGGGAATGTTTGATGTTCTTAAGTTGGCTAAAGATGAGAAATTAAGACGGCAAAGTTCCAGAACAAACAAAGGACAGCCATCATTTAAGTTTGGAGAGTAGGCTAAAGAAGCTGGAGCACGATATAAGTATACCTTAACTCCAGCACCCAAGTCAAAACCAGTGGCTTAGTATAATGATGGCCATTTAGGTCTCAAGTCAGATGCCAGTCAGCATTCGTTTGACCTACAATCTGAGCGGCGTAAGAGAGAATTCAAGCTGAATGCAGCTGAAGAGCTCGAAAGGCTAAAATTGAAGACTTTAGAGGAGGCTAAAGAATTCCTGAAGCAACAAAAGTTCTAAAGTACAGTGCAGTATAAAATAAATGATAGCAATGGTAGTGTCAAGTCTAGAAGATCTTAGGTTTTAAATTCCAGTTTGCCGAACAATTAAAAATGAAAACGAAAGTCACAGCTCAGGAGGAAATGTTGTTTCTGGATGAAGAAGAAGCTAAATTTAAGCAACAGAAGATTCAAGAAGAAGCTAAATTAAAGCAACAGCAGTTTCAAGAAGAAGCTAAATTAAAGCAACAGCAGATTTATTAAGAAGCTAAATTGAAGCAGCAACGGATTTAACAAAAGAAGGCATTGACTTAGTCAAAGTTCAACCTAGCGAAGGCAAAAATTGACAATAAATTTAAGTCACAAGTTAAGTCAAGTGTAGAAAGCTCAACACACTCGCTGTCCAAGATCAATTCTGAAGGAAAAGTTGAATCGTGGTTGGATAGCCTTTCTAAACGTGATGGCCATTCTATTCAATCTGCAAACAAATGTAAAACTGAATCCAAAGTACCAAGAGCTGTAAGTCTAGCCTCAGGACATTCTGTTGATGAAGCGGTAGCTTATCTGCTTCAAAGTGCCATGGATCAGAGAAACGAGATAAAGCACTTAATGACTCAACAGTCTGTTTCCAAGAACTTGCCATTATTTTTGGGTAACCCTTTGGAATGGCCTACCTTTATTTCAGTCTTCCGTTGAACAATGGTATCGTAAAGCTTCACTGATGACATTAAAATCAGCCGTCTTTAAAAGTGTCTGGTGGGAAAAGCCAAGAAGTCAGTGCAGGCTCTACTTATTAGCTTCACTAATGCAAATGAAATACTTTAAACTTTGGAACGACAATTTGACCAGTCTGAAGACATAGTGAATTCTCTCATCGCTGAAGCTAAGTCTTTACCCTCTATGAAACAAGAAAAGCCTGAAACTATTATGGACTTCGCGGATGCAGTGCAAAATTTAGCATCAACTATGATGGCATTGAAGTCTGATGGCCATCTTCCTAATCCTCAGCTGTTAAAAGAAATGGTTGTCACACTACCCACTTCATGGAGGCGATACTTGGGGAAGTTTTTGAGCCAAAAATCAACCACAATTAAACTGACTGATTTTTCAAAGTTGTTAGACAAAGAAGCGAATAAAGCCAGCTTTATTTCTACTCCTTTTATCGCAACGCTGCTCAGGAAGGTGGAAAAAGGAATGCCATCAAAGCCTAAGGTAGTGTTGGCAAACAGAGCTGAGAAAGATAAGGAAAAAAGGGGCAATAATTTAGAGTTATCAAAGTCAAAGTTAAATAAAGTCAACAATAATGGCAGTATTGACGAGAAAGCTGAATATAAGCGTCTGTAATGTAACAAAACTAATCATGACATTTTTAAAAGTTTTGCTTTCGCAAAATTAAACGACCGATGGAAGTGGATAGTGGAGGTAAAAATCTGCTTCTCTTGCCTGAAGAAAGGCCATCCCATCAAATTCTGCAAGTCCAGCATCAAGTGTGAGGTGAAGCACAACACCTTGTTTCACAAACCTGATGATGACCCGCCCAGTGAGGACCCGCCTAAGACAGAGAATACTGCAGACAAAAAGAATGATACACACGCCTATGCTTTCCATGGAAAAAATATCTTCCTCAAGATTCTTCCAGTTATTCTTGTGGGTCCACGGAGGAATGTGTCGACGTACGCCATGTTGGATAAAGGGTCGACTGAGACTCTACTTAATTTCAAGATGGCAAATGAACTTGGACTGGAGGATGATGAGTCAACATTTTCATTTTATTGCATTAACTACCATTTGCGTTAGAACTGTAACTTCAAGAAGGTGGATTTGGAAATCATTGCCAGCAGTAAGAAGTATGAACTAAATAATGTTCAAACTATTAAGGACTTGTCTCTGCTTCTTCAATCAGTGTCTTCAAAACATTTGACAAAGTGGCCCTACCTCCAGTCAGTGTGTGTTCATGAGATGAAGGGAGCAAAGCTATCAATCATGATAGGTTAAGACTATTGTGATTTGGTGGTCTCAAGGAAAGGTATGGCTGGACTGGCCAATGCTTCTGTAGTATCGCTTACTAGACTGGAATGGGTTGTCAATGGACCTCCTTCTATGTACAAATCTGGATTTCTGGAATTGGGTAGGACGATAAGATGACTGACAAGATTCACACCAAATGGCTTATTTGGATTCAAGAACTTCAGTCACTAGTTCACTTTCAAATTGCAACAAGCTTTATGCCATCATGGTCCAGCAAAAATGTCACAGAAACTTAGCTTCATATTCTCTAAGAAGCTAGGGAGCAAGCTTATGCATCAGTGGCCTACTTCAGATTTAGGAATAGTAAAGGTGACATTAAGATGGAATTTGTACTTTCAAATGCAAGGGTTGCTCCCACTTAGCCAGTATCTATCCCGCGACTAGAACTGCAAGTAGCTCTTATGGCCAGTCGAATGTCTTGTGTAAAAAAAAGACGAACACGAGGTTCCAATCCACTCAACTTTCTTCTTTACCGATTCTCGTACTGTTCTTCAATGGCTTAATTCAGAAGCAAGGCGGTTTAAAACTTTTGTCTCTTATCGTGTCGGGGAAATTGAGTAGTTGACCGAATTCAGTCAGTGGCGTTGGATCTTGACCAAAGAAAATGTAGCAAATGAAGCGACGAGGGATAATAAGCCATCCAATTTTGAACCTTTAAGTAGATGGCAAAATGGACTAAAGTTTTTACAACTGTCAGAATTTGAATGGCTATCTGAAGAAGAAAGTAAAGTGAGTGATCAAGTGCTGGAGGAGGGCTTGGAGCTGAAAGAAGAATTTGTGGCTGTCGTTGTAAATTCAGATTCCACTCTTTCGGAAATTTCAAGATTTTCTTCATGGCTCCGATTAATAAGTTCTACTGCTTGGGTGCATCGCGCAGTGTTCAATTTCGCATCTAGAAGAAATTTAAAGTTGACCATGAAAAGTGAACTAACTCCCTCTGAAATGACCGAAGCAGAAATTAAATGGACTAGGCAAGTGCAGTAGGAATATTTTTCTGCTGAGATAAAAGCTTTGAGTGATGGTCTCATAGTTCGGAAAGCCAGTGAGTTGTTCAAATTACTACCTATTTGGTATAGCAGTAGCATTATGCGAGTAAACGGAAGGTTGGTAATTGCTGACGTCAATGTGAGTGACGATACTCGTCAATCAACAATTTTGCCATCAAAACATAAGTATACAATGATGTTGATTCAGCACTACCACAAACAGGCGGGCCATCATAGACAGGAAATAGTAGTAAATGAACTGCGTCAGAAATACTACATTCCTCATATGATGCAGGCTGTTCAAAGTTCCTGGAATTCCTGCTTTATATGTAAAATCAGACGAGCTAGACCTAAGGTTCCAGAAATGGTACAGCTTTCATCAGTTCGACCTTTAAAAGTTATTTGTCTGTTTACTTATGTTGATATAGACTATTTTAGTTCGATTCTTGTCACTGTCAAAAGGAGCCATGAGAAAAGGTACAGCGCTCTCTTTACATGTCTGACAACAATAGCAGTACATTTGGAAATTGCAGATTTCTTGTCTACTGATTGTGCATTAATGGCCATTAGAAGATTTATTGGAAAAAGGGGTTGTCCTTAAGAAATTTGGTTAGATAATGGAACTATTTTTCGAGGTGCAGATGTTGAGTTGAAGAAAGCACTTTTGGAATTGGATCAACTTAAGTTAAAAAGCAAGATGGCAGTTCAAGGGATTAAGTGGAATGCCTTAGGTACGCAAGGAATGCATTTTAAGACGGGGGGGGGGAAGATGTGAAAGGTCGTAAAAAACGTGCAAATAATGTCACAGAAATTATTTCCTTTGACACACTTACCGAGCTGTCATCACATTAAACTTAGATAAACGTTTGAAGGAGTTGGCACAAATGGCGCGACGTAAATAATCCTTTCGGACCCAGCCACCCACCTGTTATGATATAAACATCAGCTACACGGCTGTCATTCATGCCTATTTTTATGTTGGCACTATTCGTACTGGCATTTTGGGTGCCTTCACTACCCGCAGCTTGCTCTCTCGGAAAAAACATCTTGGGTGAGGGTGCTTTATAATGGCCGGTGTTCTAGTTTTGGCCGGCTGATGATATAGTCTTAGTTGAAATCTTTTGAAACCCAAAGTTGCAAAATTGATAGATGGAAAGCCGAACTTTAGAACAAAAAATGAAATTTTGTTATACAACGACTAATATAAGATATACAGCCGGTGGCCACAATTAGGATACCGGCCACCCTACTAACTTTTATATTGTGATTAACTGTATATACTAAATTGTTATATATAATTTGTGTAATAATAATAATATTATATGTTTTCCCACACGTACGAGCACAAATTGTACCCCGCCCACTTCTACGCTAATACTATATGAAACTGAAAAACTTTTTCAAAATCGAAATACAAATTTTTGCGGATTTTTTTACATACGTGTATGAGTTATAAATGGTTAGGGATCGTCCACAAATGGCGTCATTCAAATATTCACTATTTTGAGTATCCTTTTTTCATTAGTGTAACCATTTCATAAACTAATGTCGTTAACATGGGATGTTACTACTCTACAGGCAGGCCCCTTGACCCGACCGATAATGTCAATTATGGAAGATCCCGAATGTGTTATATAATTAAATATAACATGGAAAATTCCAAATGATATTAAATAGAAATTTTTTACAACCTATTTTAGTTACATATCATGTACATACGTGTATGTGTCATACATGGTGAAAGGTCGTCCATAATTTGCGTCACTCACCACCCCTTTTTCATTAGTGTAACCATCTCATAAACGGATCTCGTTATCATAGGATTTTACTAGCACCCGTACCATTCGTATTGATGCCACTCGTACCAGTATCACTTGTACTACATGCACTGACACCTCTTGCATCGGCACTACTCTTGCCAAATTACCGAGACCATTCGTGCTTGTACAACTATCCCTCAGCCCATTTAAACCGACACAAGTCGTCTCCGTACAGGTTTGGCTCGTACTCGCACCTCATTGTCCCAGCCCATGGTTTTGAAGGATGGTTGTACCCTCACCAGTCATACCCACACCACTTGTACTAGCAGAAATCTCACCACCACCCGTCTGCTCTGCCAAAATAATAAAACTGTGCGTGCGACCACACATTTAATAAAATGAGTAATTTAACTAGGAGAAGTCGAAGGTGAGTAAGGCGCTTTCGTAATTTTATCTTTGCCTTAATAGGGATCTATTCTTTAATTAAAGCCAAATTGCGGTGTAAGCTCAGCATCTACTCAACAATAACTATTGATAATAATCTCTCTCTATTAAAACTTGGAACAATGTACCTAATTCTGTCAAATGTGATGAGGGTGAATTATGTGATAATTTTGTATCTAATTTAAATGACTATATTATTAAACACGGTGAATATCCTCCGTAGTTAAGCTAATTTATCGTAATGTCTCTTTTTGGTAACAATACTTCTGAAATATCTCTAATGTAGTATAATTTTACTTTTATTTAATATTCCTACTTTATTCTAGTTAAGTTGGTGTCCATTTTTTGAAATAAATACTTTGTACTGTAAAATCTGACACTCAAATAAAGCTCAATCAAATCAAATCAAATCAAATCAAAATAATAATTGCCTCAGAATCTTTAGTTATATATATATCAGCTCTTTGGATTTTGTTTCAACCTTCTAGAATAAATTTCTCTTATAATAATAATAATAATACTATTAAATAATAAATAAATAAATAATAAATATTAATATCTAAATTTCTCAAACTTATTGTATTCAGCGATTTTCAGCTCAGCTTAATTAAAATCCGAATTTTTTCGTTTTTGTTCAGCTAAGCGCCTTCAAAATCAAAATTTATGAATTCGGCTAGTCTAAAACTGAATCATAATCTAAGTATGTGACATGTGATAATGTTGAAAGGTTAATATAAATCTGAATCTTTATATTTTGGCTCACAATTCCTAAAAACCTCGTACCTGGCACACTCGTACTGGCATACCAACTTGAACCTGTGTAGCTTTTATCCAACCTACTCGTGCCAGAACTTCTCAAATCCCGTTCATTAATACTAGCAAAACTCGTACCTAACGCACTTTTACGGACACCAGCTGCAAGGATTTTATGTTAGCCTTACTACATACACAATGTTTACCAGTGATCAAACCAATTCGCTGTAAGCTCAGCATCTACTTCATGGTAGACAAATCCGAAGCAAAACGCCAGATTCTTTATGCTCAGCTTTAGTTCGGTATGAACAAATCTGAACAATATATTGAAATAATAAGATTCAAATTTCCGTTCCATCCGTCGGTTGGTCCTACTCTTAAGGTCACTTCTTTTAACCGCTGTTCTTAGAAAAACTTTTAAATGGCCAAAAATGCGATGATGATGAGCTTTAGCTCATAGAGCATCTAATAAAATGGTTTTGTCCGTCCGTCCTCCTTTCTCTCTGCTTGTACTCCATTCCGTTGTTGTACGCCACAGGTCACATTTTTCAACTAATTCGATTTAAATAAAATTTAAACTCACAAATGCGATGTAGATGAGCTGTATAGTTTTTGGTTACAATCTGCTTATTAAATTATTCATAATTAGCCGTTAAATGAACTAAATCTCAAAATTTTTTACACTTTATTTTAAGCGAGCTTAAAACCCATGTCTCAGCTCGCGCTAGGTTACATTAACGTACATATGCACGGACTTCAAGTTTGCGAATGCACTTTTGTATGTTTAAACACACCGGGTTAAAATCTATGGGCATTCACACAGACTTGAGTTTGAGTTTGAGTGAACTTAATTCAAATGTCAGATTCATTCAAAACAATTGTACTGCTTTACAGTGAAGTACACTATCAAAATTTCACTAAAACACAAATTAATTTGAATTAAACTAAATTAAAATAAAATTATTACAGGATACCATTACGACAATACCAGTTACCGTCAATCAATCAATCATGTAAAATACCCTAGATCACGGTGGCTGATACATCGAATACTCAATTGGTAATCTCGACCTAATTAAATGAATAGTGAGCACTGCCTGAAAATTGCATAGCTCATACAGACACTTGAGATCACCAGGCAATGCATTACACTCAGTAATGCTTCTATACACAAACGAGTTCCTATAAGCTTCACTATTACAACTATCAGGATAATTTATAAGACACGAATAACTAGACCTAGTTACACGCTCTGGTTGTTTCAAAACAAACCAAGAGTTAAAATTAGCAATATTCAGCCCATATCTTAAAATAGTTAACAAATGACATGCTATATAAGCTTATCCGTTTCGCCACTGACAAGGTATTAGTTCGTTCAAGTAATATACTCTCCGTAATTGACACTCTATTACCTC
>JAQFZE010003072.1:0-13228 GCA_034695245.1 Dicyrtomina saundersi | reverse complement strand
GAGACGTAGTTGTAGCCTGTGTTATGAGAAACTTGTGCAAGCAAGGTCACTATTCTACGTGTCAAAAATCATTCTCTTCTCTCTCTCTCTCTATCCCTCTCTCTAACTCTCTACCTTGTGTTTTCATTCCATGCTACACTGCGCAGGTATTCACATCGTGTAGTAGTAAAAAAAAGTACTCTTATATGTATATACTGATATATACCTCAATACCTCCCAACAAAATACCATAACACAAACATATAAGACAAAATAATATCCACACCAAAATATTACGTAAAAAATTAACATTACCAAGTTCAGACATTTAACGTTTTTCTGTGCACACTACCTACCAACTACCAACACGCTACTACTACTAACTAACGACTCCTAAAACTACGTCGTACGTCGTACGGAATACACTATAATATGCAGGATTGTAGTACTCACAATAATGTCAAAACTCCTTTCATTCCCATTCATTTCTCATGGATTCAAAGACCGGATAACACGATGCAGACAGACAGACATTACCATCTTCGCCGAACTCAAGCGAGACACGACTAACATAATAATAATATAAGTATATATCTTACGCACGGATCTTTAAAACACTTCTCGTCTCAAACTCTGTTGTATATATACCTGTGCTCTAAACTGTAAGTTACCTACCTATATACGAGTAGCTATACTTATGTGTGTGCCAACTGGGAACAATACTCCTCATTTTAACTACCTACCTAATGACTATATACAAGATCGTAATTGAAACTGAACTGACAACATTCATCTATCTATCCCCTGTACAGGTGCACACAAGACTGAATTAATGTTTATGTCTCATACGCACTTGTTTATATCCGAGCTCAATAATAATAATAATCATACCCACCAACATCACCCTCCCACCAAAAAAAAACAAAGAGAAGATTTTATAAAATAATTATAGCAATAAAATCTTTGATCAATCTTATATGAATTTTCATACATGTATAATAACATAGGTGTGTAGGTACAATACTAATTAAATTCTTCTACATGAATGACAACTTTGCATTTATTTTATGTAACTTCTTTGTGCTGTGTGCTTTCTTTCTGAATGTCATTTTTAACAACAATTGTTATTTTGACCTTTTTTAAAAGTCAACAACACGTCAACATGGAAAATCCGAAGGCGTTTTCATACGTCTACCTCTACCACCCCACTATGCTGTTGATCAGACTTTTGATACATGTAATATGCATACAATGTTTGAGAATGTAAAACTGTGAGAGGAAATCTAATAATACAATTATAGGCTCGCTCGCATGTTACATGAATCCAAAGTTGTTTAACTGTCAATAAGCTCTCGGTGGACAACAGGATGTGTCTTTATTTATTTTACCAGTATATTGTAAAGTTTATCCAATCAACATAACATTCACGGTGCTCAAATCGTATCTGCATCTCACGCCAGTCTCGTCCCACTATAGTAGGCTGCTAAGTACACTAATATAATGCTGTCAGTACGGAATTACATATTGTAATGATAGTATAAAACTGTACAAAAACAGCCAAGACAGTGATGAGACAAACAAGCAAGGAAGAACGAAATTTTAGCTTTACTAGGTCAGTATTTACGACGTACATTTCATTTATCTGTAATATACTCGTACTGCCTACTACTTTGAATGCATATCAGGAACATGAGATGTCTCATCACATCATCCGCTTAATTAATAAACACATCACTAATCACCAAAAATCCCCTAATTTACTCTCCTAATGTATTCCCAAGCCATAACTGTACTGACTGACTACCAAAAATCTCAGCTAAACTATAACCGTGTAAGTAGACAGACAGAGAGAGAGACAGACAGAGACAGAGACATTGAGGGTGATAATTTCAATTCAGTTACAGATTTTGTTGCCCTAATATGGTATGAAATACGGAGCAACATCTGATTCTGAACATCTGAATAATATCCTCCCCGTCCTATCCGTACACTTGAACTTGAAAAGAAGAATTATTGAGCTTAAAAAATTCTATAGAGAGCAACAAGGAGACAGACACAGCCTACTTTCCTTCGGCATCTTTACAAACTGTTCAAATTCAAATCTCTAATAAAGGCAGTCGAGTCGTAGACAGTAGACCGTAGACCCTAGGACCGACCGAGAAGAATGCAATCCTACAGATTTTATTTTTGAAAGCATTATTTTAGCATCTGCATCTGGAGTAATTCAAAGGATGAGGTTGAACCACCACCATGGAGGGAAATGAAAAACAAGGTTGTTCTCACACGGATAAAGGAAGGTATCTAACCTCACAACAGTCTCTGAGACTCTTTCAGTCTACATCCAACGAGACTGTCAGCAGCATAATAACCTTTCCAATAAAATACGACGCAATGCTCTAAACTTCTAAACAACATGTAATTTTCTGCTCTTTATAAGATAACAAGAAGAGTGTTAAGGTACCTTAAAAATGAATACATTCCGATTTTATAACCATCCCTAATATCTTAACAAACTACAACTTATACTGCTGCTGCTGCTCCTGCTTACTTTACTCAAACGGCCCAACGACCAATACATTATTACTCACACGAGTATGCATATATATAGGCTATAGGTCCTTAGTATAGGACTATGCCCAGATTGCATCTGTGTACAGATCTATGTGTACCTTCCTATTATACAGACTTGGTCCATCCATCCTATCGTAACTACAAACAATAATAATATAATGAGAGTGCGAGAAGGAACTTCACTCGTAGTCGTTTTTACCTTCCACATTCCACTACTCAGCCACGCTACTTTTTTTTTCTTCCAGCCTGCAGCACTAAACTCCACAATAACAAAAGCCTAGCACAATAACAAACGTGTTGTTCATTTACTGCGAATCCCTAGCTATGTATACCTACCTCTACTACCTTTACTTTCCACCATACATTTTTACATCTTCCATACAACATCATGAATCGTCTATGTACAATGCAATGCACAACCAACGGACGACGACAAAGCCACAAGAGCACAAAACTGTCCCTACCTAAAGTCTTTCAAATATTTTCTGACTCAATTCTTATACTACGTCAATTGGGTGGTGGAAGTCCACCGTCGCAATAACTCAAACGTTGAATGTGCAAGTACGTAAAGTACACAGCTTCTTTCTTACCTGTGTTCAAGAATAATGCATACCTATCTACGTATGTTTACTTGATACAAAAAATGATATCATGTCATATGCATAGTTCTAGGAAACTATAACAAAATATATTCTGTTAAAAACAAAATATTGTTTGCTCCCGTCACTGCCCAAGTCAGTCAGGCCAGAGCAAAAAACAAACTTCAGTTCACATCCAACATCAAAACATCAAAACCAAATATGTAAGAAAATGAAACTTTGTCAATGTATAACCATGACGTCGTCAGAGATTGTTGTTTTGTTTTTTGTTTTATTTTATATTATCCGCGCCTAGTCTCTCTCTCTTGTTCAGATAGGCAAAGTCCACCTAGAAGATCCTCTAACTATTTTAGTATTCTCATTCTGTATGTAATTACTACCTTATCAAGAAGTCCATTCTAATGTGTAAGGATCTATTAGTCACTAGGCTGACTAGTGAGTACCTACTACTACTTGCACTAAAGTTGAAAATACGAAAAGATGAACTGAGTCACCTATTTCTTAACTATATCATTTATTCAGAAAAATTATTATCATATGGGATGACATGTCAGGACAGGGCGGCCCAATACTCAGAACTACAGCCATCTCAGAACCTCATATCACATCCTTCTTTTCCTTGTAATGCTACAAATCTAAACAACAACAACAACAGCATCATCATACTATACTCGCGAAAACAAATATCAATATCATAATGACATATGTACACTACAGTGTCAAATTCAAAACTGTTCATCATCTTACATATGTTCATAATATAGATACTTTGCGTAGGTATTCTACACATAGAAGTTACTTGATAGTCAACTTTGTTTTCAAGTTTCATCCACTTCGACAAGGCTAATGTAGGCTGACGGATGACTAAAAGCACTCAATGTAATAAAATAGATAGAGATATGACTAAACGTTTTGATCTCCTTCGATTATTTTATTTTTAAGATCTGCCCAATGCACCTTCACATCACCATCATCATACAAGTTTGTAGACCAACACATTCAAGACACAGAGAGAGAGAGAGAGAGATAAAAACAAACTTAGAGCTTACAAAGCAAACTCAAGTGTAACTAACTCCGACTTATTAGAGACTAAAGAAAAACACAAAAATAGCCCTGTCATTCCTCCCTTTGATCTTTCCTACATTTGAATACAAAGTCTGTTAAAACTACATAGATAAATACTATATAATGTGTCTGAAACCTCTCCCATTAAGATTTGGAATTTGTCTGTACAAATATGCAAACAGACTAAAGACGCTAATACTATATGCCAATTTACTCGTAGACATGTTAAATTCGTATTAATGATTTTTTTGCAAATTATAGACAGCAAAAATAACCACCATACACACATGAGATGTTTCCCATCTCATACCCCCCATTCTTTTCTCCACACCATCCAATGAAAAGAAAAATACATATTTATCTATACATATTTACACATATTACACACGACTGACTGAGTTTAAAATTCCATTCCAAATCAAATACACTCCAGCTGACTCACTTGTCAATACACAATATTCCGAAACTACTAATAAATTTTCATTAAATAATGACCTGAGATTTGAGCTGGAATTCGGCTTAAGGCAGCAGGAGCAAAAACAAACCCAGCATCTCATAATACTAATAACATAATCCTTCTGAATTGAAGCAGTTGGATCTTGTTATACGTTGAATGGTTTGGTTCCACAGAAGAATCATTAGAAAGAACATACACGTCTATGGTACTATGACCAAAAATCATAGGAACGAAAACCTTTTTTTTTTCAACTACCCACGTTGGCTTGTTAGGCAGTTTGGCTTCAGCTTCTACTCATCCTGATCCCACGAGCATATCAAATAACCAATAATATTTAGCTTCACAAGAATTATTTGGCTCAGTCAAACTGACTGACTAACTAGCTAGCTACCTATACAAAAAAGGGCTTTTGAGAAAATGTAGCGGTCCCATGACAAACAGCTTTCCTTTTATCCTCATTTTCCCAAACAAGTGCATAATATTATATCGCAAAGTATTTTTACATAACCAAAATCAACCAGCACACACATAGTTTTTAATGGTGAGTCAAGTCAGAATTTTATTAGTTCACTCAATAATATATCACTATACTATCGCACAAGCTATAATAATTTGGTTCTAGGTACTTATATTCTTCACTCCAACGCGAGGAATCTCACAATTCCCAATTCCTGGATGTTTTTACAAATCGTAAAAAAAGTATTATAACTGTATAGAAGAACTAACTTTTTCGTAAGTAGCATAATAAGACTTACACGATTTACTCTCTCCTTCTCGATTGTAAGTCATTTGTAAGACCTCTCATACACACCATAATTCTACTATGATCAATCCTAACAATAATTACACATGTATGGAGTTCTGGAGCAAGAAAATGTGAAACATGTATAAAGCTATTCAGTCAAGAAGACATGCCGGATAAAATAGAAACAACGACTTTATAGACACCAAGAACTGAAGTGGTGATGACAGCCCAAGGCCGAATATCAATTCTATACAAAAGCACTAGTAGTACTGAATCAGATACATGAATTATTAAGTATTACCATTACTGTTAGCATATTACACGAAAATACTACAGCATGACATAATAAGCCAGATTTTAATTATAAATTACATAAACGTTATAACTATAGAGGCTGTGTAAAGTCAACTCCTTCTTACTCACATGCTATCTAATCTTCAATTATCAGTAAGAAAACTGTAGTAGAAAAAAAATGACCGTAATCCGTAATGTCAAGTACAGACAAATAACTGTAGGGCGAGGAATGGCGAAATAAGGACACCTTTTCTTGTGTAAGCCTTCTGAGACTCCAAATTACATATGTACGTATAACATAAGTACTAGCAGTACGGTGTGCTGCAATAATCGTGTATATGATTCAATGGGAGACCAAAATAATAAATAATGTATGTAAAAGGTGGAGAGGAACAAGACTGAATATTTCGTACAATTCCTAGAAATAAAACTAGACTGTCAATGTCAATGTAAAACTAAAAGGAGTAAAAACAATATACATTTGAGTGTACATAGGTATGGCAGTATGTACCCATTCCGGCCTCCTATGATATATCGATCGATACTATTTGTAGATATAAGTATATATTTAAACGACCTATAAATACCCCCACACGAGTTTATATACTTTTACGATCTACCTTTAGACTCTGGTGAGTATGCATAATTCGTACTCATACTACGTACGTTTACCGTGGAAGTCTCAACAAAACCCTGCAATGACTATAATAATAACAATAATCACAATAATGCATACCTAACTATAGGAAAACTGACGTAGGTAGGTACACAACACAACTCCGTTCTTTGAAAATAGTCGTGTTAGACATAATAGCGCTTTTATTCTGAAAGCTCTATACATATTTGCTCAGTCAGTTCAGAGCTCACCAGCTCAGGGTAAATAATCCTACGCAATTTAGATGATTATGATTATGACTCCTATAATTTACTATATGGATAAAAATAAAAATAATTAAATTAATTGTGTCAAAGTAGTAAAAAGGAATAATACGCAGAACATAATAATAAAACATATGGTGGTAGTATTGTTGTTGGTGTTCGAGTTTTTAGAATAATTGGAAGGGATGATATTATTATGTTTTGGGATTATCATCATAATTTCTTTCCCCCCATTAAAATCATATTAGGAAATTCATTCAAAAATGATTTCATACATGAATGATAATAAAACATTTTGAATTCGATGAATTCCTTTCACAACTCCCATACTGGAGTATTTTTTGCTGTCTTCATCAAAATTACTTAATATAAAATAATTTAATGCAAGCATGACTCGGAGCAAAACGGAAATAACAAAGCAAAAACAGTATAAACAGGATATGATTTTTGTATGGAACTTTGACTACGCCAGGGCAGAGTGGAAGGCAGGAGGAATGCAGGGACCTACCTACTTGAACATAGAGTAGGTAGGTATATGATGGCACTCCACTACAACTATTGCTATACAAGAAATGTTATATATTTAAAACAGCGTATTTTAATGCACAGGGCATATATATTATATGTATGAATAAACCTATCTTGGAAAACACAATCTACCCATAACAAACTACAATGCACATGTAAATTATAATGATATAAATAATAAATTTCCTATGTAAACAAAAATAAATATTAAAAAAGCAAACAAAATAATAACATCTACACAGATATATTATAACGATATACATATAGTCATGGTTAAGTCCGTCCAAACTCAACAACACACTGATATTTTCTCAAGACAAGCTCAAAATAAATATCGTTCATAGTTAACTAATTTAATATCGAAAATAATTAAGATAGGCAAACATTTACGTTTTTTTAAAGCAGAATGAGAACACGCAACAAAACAATGTTTCCCATATTAAATTTATTTTTGTACACTATTAAAATCAGTACAGGCCAGGGCTTTGGTTTAGTTGAGCAAAAACTTTGCACAGCTAATCAATAAAACTGTCGCTGTCACGCAGTATTTCTTGATAAAGCCATAAAATATGTATTTTTATAAATTACTGGGCTCAATGTGCGACAGCTAAGTGTTGCAATTCACGCCTCATGGGGGAGAAAAATAAATAAGACTGTTAAATTCAAAATAATTTCAAAAAGGCATAGGTTTCAGAGATACATGAAATAATTTCATAAGTAGCGCGAATCATTTTTATTCTGACAAATAAGAAATCAACATGTATAATACTTTTAGCTGTAACTGATTACATTGATTCATTTGTCAATAGAATTCCAGCGATATGTACTCAATAGCCAGTGGTTTGTTGTTATTGTTCTCGCTCTCCTCGTCGAATCGTGTATAATTTTATTACTATGCATATTTATTCGCACACTACTGATTTCTTGAAAAGACATGAGGAACATTTGCATTATATAATTAAGCATTTAAAATAAGCAGCTAAACAACTATGACAGTAAGTTCCATACGTAATTATGTATAAGGCTCAATTAGTGAGAAAGGCTACTAGAGGGTACGCATAATAATAATAAATTTAATCTAATGAATTTATGTGGGCACCACTCATTACGGTATATATGTGTTCCTAAGCCCAGGTAAATGTGTACTTTCTTTAGTACATTTTGTTAAACTGGCTCATTCCAGTAGTATCTGAATATTTCTTGATCTTATTATTATTCGGTTCATCACGTGAAAAGAAAAATCAACGCTAGACTGAAAAGACAACACCTCACAAGGAATTTCTATGAGCTCATTACCTACACGAGTTGTATCCAATAATGGACTATGGACCTTTTTGGTAATTATGTACCAACTGATTATATATGAGGTCCAACCAAAATGAGAAAAATTATGTGGTTGCTGGTGTTGTGATTCCTGTTTTGTCTTTGATACTAAAGCTACCATTAATGATGTTATAGTTTCAAGCTCCAGCATCATTTCCAATTCATCCAATCGATAAGATTCTGTTCTATACACAGAGATATCAACCGAATGTATCAACATCAAATAATATTTCTGAACGAAAACATCGTTTACAATACATATGATACGATTATGATGGTAAAGCCTCACAACAACATTCTCACTATATGACCATTGGAGTATCATATTAGTGTAAAGGAGCCACATTTAGTGTGTATGTATCTCATAATTCAATCTATGTATTATTTTGAGCCACATGTATATAGGATAAGCACATTTCTATGCGTCGACTTGAGTATTTCAATAATATATGACGTGTATGTACAAATATAAACTTAAGTGAAGTCAAACAGCTAAAAGTATTACTGTAGTTACATGTATATAGTAATTATATGTTTACTTCTCGAATTATTACTATTCCCTTGTTACATTCACGAGTAGTCAAGAATGCCATTTCATCATCGAGAGTCAAAATGACCAACAACAGCAAGCAAACTGATTACGATTATTAATATTATGTATGAAAGTAATGGGATCGAACAAGGCAGAACAGAGGAGAAATACCTATGATTCTATGATGTTGATAATGATAACTATGCTACAAGGTTGCTTTCCTTTCCTTCACTTTTGTCCACGCGCACCCCATATTATTAGCTACGCTCAATACAAAAATGATGGCCAGGAAGTTGGTTGCAATATTATATATATGTAATACTCTATTTTGCATTTTTAATTCCCATACATGCAATGAATAAAAGAAACAGAACATTGTAACCGTAAATGTCATGTTTGGAGCACACACAGTAGTGCAAGCATTTAAATTATCACGTGAATGTGAGATTTACCAACGCTCATTACAAGTTCCATGGTTGTCAGATTACTCTATACTCTCATAAGACTCGCCCTGCCCCCTCTCACCAACAACAATGCAAAAATGGAATCTAATTGCTAATTATGAGTGTCTAAACTAAACACATGACTTAATTACATGACACAAATAAAAATAATTTCCATATAAATTAAATCCTAATTATTATTACAACTTATTATATGGTCTATCAACAGAGTTGAACTAATATTAAACCATAAAATCCCTGATAATAATTATAATTTTACTCTCCTATCCAAAAGCCAAAATGTAACCTCATCTTATGCACATAAAAATGAAACCAGTGTAACACCGATGGCAACCGATCCGCCATTGCATTGCATTAATAAAAAAAAGTCCAACAGACTAAAAAAAAAGAAAAATATGTCAAACTCACTTGAGAATAAAGAGATGCATATTTTGAGAGATATTATGGTCTTCCGTTTTTAAGCTCAGTTTCCCAGCCCCTGTACAAGCCAGCCGTCCGAATTCAATATGGAAGAAGCAGCCACAAGCAGCATCATGAGACACGTTCCGAATTACATTTAACTGAAAGACAACAAACACCCAATGAGACATGAGAATATAAATTACACACACACGCTAATATTCTAATTTTAAAATTTCAATACACAGAATGAAATGCGTATGTACCTAGTCGTGAAAGAGGGGTAGACAGTAGAGTATAATCAAAACCAAAGTTGTATCGACATTTACCAATATTTTATTTTTATAATGCAATAATAAAAATACAGGAAAGAGAAAAATTGATACACACAGTTGAAAACATTTTCAAAACTCACCGGAAATTTCAACACTGAATTTTTTTCCTCCGGCCCTGCGACTTTTAATAATGTTAATTCTTTAGACGTCAAACAAAGACGATAAGATCCAAGGATGCCCTGCTGACTCCCAAGACCTTTATTAAGAGCCGTCACGATCCAAACATGCTCAAAATGCTGTGGTTTCATGAGAGACGGTACAGTGCTCGGGATTTCTTCCGTCTGTTCCTGACCATCACAGAGTGAATTCATGAGTCGGAGCCATTCGTTCATTTCCTCCTCGGAATTCAATTGGACTCGAACACAGTCACTATGTGTGTGGAGAGCGATGGCAAACTTGCATTTGGACTCAGTTCGATTGATATTAAAACACGTCTTCAACACGATACTCCTAAAAAAATCCGGAATAAACCATCTTACATTAAAATAAATACAATTTATATTTCAACATCAAGAGAGAAAGAGAGAGAGAGAGCGGTGCAGTAACGTAATAAGCTTTATTTACACTGGTACACAATCCAGCTTGTCAAGAAGACATTCCTTTTTTATTCATTTTATTATTTTTTTCATTTGCTCCATACTCCACATAATATGAGATTCTATTGGAAATAAATTCTAAATTCTAAATTAGCACAGAGTGAGCGAGTGGTATTTTTGTTCCACATTAACTTATGTAATCATCTTGGCTTTGATTAAACCTCCTGCCTCTAGTTGCAACTACGCATTAAGGGTGGAATAATTATTGCATATGATATAACTCTCACTTTTTTTAACTCAGAAAGCAAGTGCATACTTATCCGTTGAATCAGTCAACACATAAAATAAATATGTACTAAATAAATCATACATTCTACAACATGGATAAGAATCCATACAAAAGGGTGAAAGAATTCAAACTGAACTGCCGTTCTCACTCATCCCGTCTGCAGAGTATGTACAAAGCATAAATAAGGATACACACAGGTATACGTGATTATTCAGTTTCACTCGGAATTCGTAATAACACATATACACATTCAACAGCCGACCGCAACAATGTAAGCTTAAACTCTCATGCAAGAATGCACCCACCCTCTACTTCTGTATCTACATACAGGTGAATATGCCTACTACCTACTTATATATACTATTACTTGTACAAACAAAAGGTGAAGTAAAAGTATTACATACATGTACAACGTTCGAATACAACCATTCAAAATTCCACGAATTTCACAAAACCGTACGTAAGTGTAATAATAATTACTTGTACACGACTACACAAGCCCAGAGCCCGTTCTACACATACTACATAATTCCGCTTAAATCCACAAAGCCAAAGCTCATCAACTCCACACTCAACATTCAAGAGGTCGGAATTACTCGGAATACTAGGGAATATCGGTGCTATTCCCAAAATATTGGAAACCACGTCTTTGCTTTGATAAGCTAAAAACCCACAAACTTATTAACCAGAACCCGTAAATGATAATATCCTGTGAGCCAATTATTAATTAGGTATGTATTAAGTCAAGTCGTCATCGTAATAAGTGGAATCTCTGCAACCGATTTTGGTTGGTTATGATTTCAGGAGGAACCACTACCGAAGTACCGAAGTCATATTATTTTATTTGTATATTGTAATTACTTTTTTTAAAACTACTGTTAATATCTGTTGATTCAACCGTTCCATCTCCCTCAACAAAAGCAGAGTCCATACATATATATATAATCAACACACTAGTAACAATGCACCCCAACCATTAACTTTCTATAAAATTGAGCCATGTAAATTGAAAATTGAAAAATGGAAACGAAATGACACCAACTTATTTATTATTAGGACAGGACACCAACTTTCTTAAGCATGCTCTGCCTTTCCTAATAATACATCCAGTATATTATAATCCAGATACAGATAAATGACTATTCATATGCCTAGACAAAATTCAGCAACTAACTAGAGGAGCCCTGCACTCACAGGGATAATAAAGTCACGAGCGACGCTAAAAAACTAAATGTGAGTGTAAATATTAGCAGACCAAAGCAAAACCTACAACATACATAACATACAGGGACGAGCATAGTAGTATGTACATATAGCACATTTATCCCCTACACTCTGACTGTCATCTCTATTATATAGAAGGTTGTAAAGCCGGAGAATAGCAACAATTTTTGTCTCATTCCATTCAATCTCTCTCAACGAATCTGCAGAAACACATAAGGACGTTTAATATCCTTCTTGTGTGAAAAAAAGAGTAGTGAGGCAATGCAGAAATATATACAAGAGCAAAATAGACAAACAGGTCGTTGTGTAATATCATTATCATTTCATGGAACAACACTACGGCCACGTATCATTACACAGATACACAGTCAACATTACAAAACCAATACCAAGGTAGGTACTTATGGTAGGTAGGTACATACACACTTTATGACATGATACATGATCCACGTCGCGGCGATTCGCGGAATGAAAAAACTTTCCGTTTTTTCCTCTCTCTCTCTCTCTCTCTGTGCTCAGGCATCTTTCACTTTAAATGACTATTTTCAAGAATGTGACTGACTACCAGTACAAACTCTTATTAGACATTGTAAAATACCCAAAAAAGAATATACATGGGGGAATGGATGGTAACAATATTATGACTCAAGATCATAGTAAATCTCAACATTCTCCAATATAGCTATAGGTAGGTACTACCTACATATTATTATTCAAACTTCAATGATGATATTTGTTTTACCTCGCGAATTTAGAATGCACTTCTACTCGAAATCCACTGGGATTCCCAAAAAATTCCTAAAAAAGTAAAATGCAATTGTTCTCTGTGAGAGATGAAATAAGGACGACTGCAATTGGTCGACACAAAAGACAGAAGAAACAACATTGACTCATTCTTAAATTAGAGATTGACTCTCCACTTGAGTACTACGATGTACACGACAGATACAAACACAAATACTCAAACTTCAAACATTATAACATACCCTTTCTTTCAATCTCTCTCTCT
>JAQFZE010003071.1:0-13230 GCA_034695245.1 Dicyrtomina saundersi | reverse complement strand
TTTCAGCCAACGCATATAGTTGTTCAGATGTTGCATTTGTTATAAGAGTATTGTATTCTTTTGACTTGAAAAATAATAAATTTGACAAAACTTGAAAGTTTGTTTGAAACAACAACCTGAATTATTTGTTTGGGCCATTTTTGTTCTTAATTTAGTACGTTAATGTAAGTTTTATAACAACGGAATACGTTATTTCGCACATAAAATGTAGAATTAGGACACTTGGGATGCAAGTCTAGGATTAGGTAATTGTGATGGCATAAACTGCATGCTTTTTTGTATGCTTCTTGCAGCAATTATAAGCGCTTAGGGCTTACTTGTCTTAAATTTTTTGAAATAATGCTTCTCTTTTGGCACGTCAAACAATAGCATGTATTGCGTATTTAAGCATTTAGTTCCTAAATCTTTAGTAACCAGATTTAGTAGGACACGTATAACATTAAAACCTATATAATAGGACAACTCGGTAAATATTTTGTTAACTAACAGTCTGGTATTTAGATTTGATTCTATGGAGTGGTCATCTAATAATTAGGGCACGGGCTATTGATATTATCAAACAATGCTTCAATGCTTTTTATATCTAAAACTAATTTTATTTTACTGGCTGATGCAACATTAATGCCAGAAAACTGATTTAGTTTTGTATGTACACCAACATATATTAATTTATTAATTTTTTCACTGATGATTGGTTTTTAGTGGTTAAAAATTTCTAGACAGGAAGTATTTTTTCCTGATGAACTAGGGCCACATATTATTGTCGTAAACAGACGTATTAGTCTAAAGTTGACAGCGTTTGCTGTTGACATCATAAAATTTTAGCTGCTACTGACTCAAGTTTTTACATTCAGTGCTTTTTATAATAAATTTGTTATACATTTTTTAAAGTTAGACTACACTTCTTACACTATATTAAAATAGTTATAAAAAGTACATTATTAAACTATAGCAAAACTCTAGACACGAAACTTTGAATGTATTAGACTGCAACTTAAGCTGTGCGCTATATATATTTAATATAACACTAGGAATAATTTCTATACATTTTCTGACTTTTCTCTCATTTACCAATACAGAGCTTGTAAATATACTTAAAAATCTTTGTAACTAATTCATTATACTCTAAAGTAGAGATTATACATACAATACATTCCACACACTGTAGATCTGCCGCTTTGTAGCGCTGTGCAGTTTTCAGGCAACATGTGGTTTGCTCGCTATTGCAAATTTCTATACCGTTAAATTGGATTTTTATACAATTTAAAATACTCCAAACTGTCCTTTAAAGTTACTCAGTAAGATATCCAGTGCTTCCTAAGGCTTTCTAACTTGTCTGTATCCTAAATAATTGCAATAGAGTAAATAATTCCATTGTTTTGTTTTTCTGCACTGAGCAAAGTTGACAGCATTTGATCTGCTACAATCACGTAGTAATTTACTTGAGTTTCTCTAAATAAGATATTAAGACATTGTTGTAATTCTTTAGTGTTCATAATGTGAACGCTGTTGTTTGTTTAACATCTGTAAAGAAACAAACAGACTTGTTATAGATACATTAACATATATACTGGGAGCTGAATATTTTTTGTTTCTGCACAAACTTGTTTGTAACATTACATTTTACCAGTTAATGTTAAGTTGTTTGTTGCAGTCAATCCCTATAATGTTTTGATATTGGCTATTTAGTATAGCTGTCACTGATTTAGTTAGTGCGGCTTTAAACTTCAAACCTATTTGGACCTGACCACCATTGTTCACTCCCAAAGCATAAGTTTGTGTAGGTACAAGCTTAAATGCAAATATGACTCTTCCGCTTTGTATAGTTGTTTCTTTTGACCCTGTTTCCGAGGCTGGGATTTGCTGCAGTTTTCTTGACTATGTAACTAATTCAGAGAATAACAATTTCCTTGTCATCAGCTTAAATATTGCGTAAATGTCTATCTTTAACATTGGATGGCGCCAATACGCAAGTGGACCCATGGGCTATATAAATATTCTTTTAATATTTACGTACAATCTCTTGGTTACACAATTTGAGTATTTTAATAAGAAAACTTACACCGTCGACAATAATTCGAATTTAAAAAAGGTTCAAAGAGAACAATAAGATAATCCACTTTATCCTCCGATGCAAGATTTAAAGAGGCAAACAAGTAGTCGAAAATATATTCCTAAATATTAATGTGGTGAAATCACTACATTTTGGCTAATTTATGTCAAATGGGAAACAGAAATTATTCAAGTTTTTGATCTCATTTCTAATTTGAATATCAACCTCGTGCAGTTATTAAAATCCTACAAAATATTCACAACTTGATTGCAATCTCAAAATATAATATAAAAAAGGTATTTGTTTTTAATTTTGAAAATAAAGTTGCTGGTTAAGTTAAATCTATTTTTTTGAATTTTGTTAATGTTTTAATACCTTTTTTCAACGTTTTTTTCGTAGAAGGGCTAAAAAATTTTACAAATAGGCCTTGGGGTGTCTTTATTGGCAAAACGTGCATGACACTGTTGATAAAACCTGCAAAATAATGAATTTTTTTAATGTTCAATCAACAGCTAGCCTAATAATTTTTTTCTATAAACGTTTCAACCCATTGAGTTCGTAATTTTATCGAGTTTCATATACTAACTTCGGTTGATTGATAATTTCTGAAAATATTTACGAGAAATTATTCAAGTTAATGACACCCACATAGATGTGCTTACATTTATAACTTCCAACAAACATCTTAACAAATCAGTTTTGAGCGTACAATAGT
Source organism: Dicyrtomina saundersi (assembly GCA_034695245.1). Classification (NCBI taxonomy): domain Eukaryota; kingdom Metazoa; phylum Arthropoda; class Collembola; order Symphypleona; family Dicyrtomidae; genus Dicyrtomina; species Dicyrtomina saundersi. The sequence goes on along the minus strand of JAQFZE010003071.1, from coordinate 10,462 downwards.
ATCTACCTATACGTTATGAATTGTTTAAAAAATATAATTGGAAAGATGCATGTCTACATATATAGCAGAAAATTCCATTTGCATACAACAGAAATGTAATCCAGATTACTTACACACGGCAGAGCTGCACAACAATTATAAAATATAACCCCCAATTCTTATTACTAATTACTAATTATTGTAATCCTAATGCCAACGCAACCACACAAACACCTTCAAAATAAAATTTAAATTAAACAGCACGAGTTTCAGTTGACAGTGACAGTGACATTTATTCAGTAAGTCACTAATTGCTGGTTCCATGAACTTAAAACTTACAGTTTAAAACCTAAATTTACAATGTATTGATAAAATGAGCGACAGCAGTGACCAATAATTTACAAAATAATAGTTAACTGCAAACTATAATAATAAACTGCATAACGATCAGACGACGGACTGCACGATGACAATGATCAATAAATTACAATAAAATGATAAACTGACAACTAAACGACGACAATGACAACTAATTTAAGAAATTAAAATGAACTACATGATGGTGGACTGCACAACGACGTCAACTGACAACTAAATGACTAAAATTCGTGAATCCTGCTCCCCCTTTTATTATGCAGTGAATGTTATGTACATATTGCCATTGGTTCTTGTAGTCTGTGTAGATGCACGCATATATTTTACGCGGTGTGTTTAAACAAACAACAGTGCATGTAGAAATTAAAAGTAGCTATCTATTGTTTTTTAACGAGAGCTAAAATTTTGATTCTTGGTCCATTTGACATCTAACTGCAGCAAACTTCCGAAAAAAGAGTGCCAAAAAACTTTATAGCACATCTACATCGCATTTGTGATGGTTTAAAAGTTGTTAAAATATTGTAAGTTTAAAATTGCAACCTGTAGCTCGAACAAATGAAAGAAGGGGCAGACACATACAACTTAAAAAATACAGAACACTTATTTATTCTATGCTATATCTTGTATACAGTGTGTGCAATTAACATCTAGGTTACATCAATATAATACTTAAAATATTTAACTATCACAGAATATTTACTTATAAACCAAATCTGTATGGCCAAGGGGCAAACTAAAATTACAACTGTTAGGGTCTAACAATACCCGCAATATATCTAATGTGTTTGAGTAAAATTCTAATCTGTTTACACTCACTGCGTACAGGTTATGATCAACGAATCGTATAAAATGTAAAGTTATATTACACAGCTTGCTTGTTTTAGGCATTTATTTATACTTTTGATGTTTAAATTGGCCAAAACATATCGGCATTTGTGTTACTTACTACTATTTTAATATAACAAAATATACATGTTAAGCTTAAGTTTAAATAATTCTAATACAATAAAACTCTGTATTTTCATTTGACTACTGTCGTCTTTAGTTAAAAAATGAAATTCTAGATATTTAATTTTGTACTGCTTCAAAAACTCATGACACCGCAGGATTTCCCTAAAATTAAATTCTGCACGTGCACCGACTATAATATTTTACATAGCATTTCATCAGTTAAATATATCTAGCTCATTTTGGTCATTATATGAGTAGTCAAAGTAAGCTTTTCTAGGAAAAATTTGACACAAAATATCAAAATGTTTATAGTAGTACACTTTTGCATTAGGTAAAATTGCCAGTTCTGTGAACGACAACTGTTTTTTACGAAAAATATGTAGGTATTGCGTAATTATAAATTAAATGGTTATATATTTTTAGTGTTTTTGATTTACCTGGCTTAGAATTTAATTAAGCTTCATTACCATCTGTTCCATAACAAAAGGCAAGTTTGCGTCTTAATTGTGCAGATGCGCTCAGTATTACAAGTCAAAAACAAGGACGTATACGTGAAACAAGTTTAAACATATTTGATTAAAAAAATAAATTGCAATCAAACAGTACGATAACTTTTGGAAAGTAAAATTTGCCAGTATAGTTAGGTTGTTTTTTATTTTCTGCAGGATATTTCTAATACAATTTAGGAAGTCTAGTATCTTTTGCAGGTAATTTTTTTAAAAATTTTGCAAGTACACATACATTTTAGGAAGGAACAAAATTTGTAGTTATCAAAAAGTGATAATCAAACAAACCTCCGAAATGCGAGTTATGCGGGCTTTTGTGCTTGTATTTGATTCTTATATCACTGCAACTACATGCGGCAAACTCAAAATTGCCATTGTAATGCATATAATAAAACTTCTTAGTTTTATACTAAATTTGCGCTCACACAAGTGGCAATGCCATGCTTGTTCAAACTGTGCTCTCAAACATTATGTTGGGTACAATTTCCTAATTGTTTTTCTGATGTGTATGTTACTCAAAGCTGCAGTTGGCTGAAATTATAAATGTGACATCAGGCATTAAGGCGGTACCTGCAATCAATTTTCCTAGGAAGCTTGCTTCTAGAACGTTTCTTAAATACGAAAAAGGTAAAAAATTACAAAATGCAGTAAATGAACGTTGAACTTATGTTTCCTAATATTTACCATCTTTCTAAAACTATACATACTCAAAAGCTTTCAATGGAATAGGCTCGTGCATAAATAATGTCATAGAAACTTTTAAGGTATGGGATGCAGAACTTTTCTTCCGCTAGCTAAACTATTTAGCGTTAATGTTTATCTTTAACTTCAACATAGGATGTCTTTATTATATAAGTATATTGACCTTTATTCAAAGTCATTTATGGACAGACCCTAACATGCAAACCATCTTTAATGAAGTACATGATAGCGGTATTCATGTGACACTATAAACATAACTAGGAATAGTGTAACATATTACTGAAAATAAAGAGTCGAAACATGTGCGCTGACTTTTAACTTAAGTTTATGCGCGTCAGGCGCGTCATGCGCAATGGGTAAAAGCACTCCTAGCAATTAAAGTGCAAGTCATAGATTATCTCACAGGTGCCCGCCAAAGTTAGCAACACTGCAACATTTTTGTAATCTATACTATTGACGCTGAATAGTAACCTGGCAGCAGAGGAGTTCTGCGTCCTATAACTTGAAAGTTTCTTTGACATTATTTCTGCACGACCATATACCAGAAAAACGCGTTGCAGAAAAACGGTAATTTGTAGCAAACATAAGTTATTTATTGCATTTACTGCAAATTGTAACTTTTTCGTTTTCACTTAAGTACAGAGGAGACCGTGTCTTCACTAAAAAATTTTACTGTTATTCTCACCTAATTTTTTTGACTTTTTATTTTAGAAAAATTTTTTAAATTTAAATTTAAATAAAGAAGCGATAAGCCATTTTGTAGCTGAACGACTATACTAGCAGCAAAAAGAGAGATACTAGTCACAATAGAAGATAATATTATACTTTTCATTTTAATTTGTAGTTTTAAGTAAAGTAGGTTCCCATATAAGTCTTGATTCTAATTTCATTCGCTATCTAGATCTAGGTGCTAAGTTGTAATTTTTTTTATGTGTCAGCTTCAAGTGAGGTTAAAACTTTTAGCAGGCCGAGTAAAAATTTCCAGCGTCTTGATTTTAGGTCCTTATTAGGTTTTTTATCCTCATGTGATCTGTCAATTAATAGTTGTCATCTCCGCTATTTCAAGAAAAAAATCCAGACATCATTGAAAAGGCAGAAAATAGGCAAGTTCAGTAGTCAAATTCCTGTAAATGCTGACCAGCAACAAAATCACAACTGAAATTTATTGTGTAATATATTTGAAATATAAAATAGTTATGCACATGCTAAGATTGGAAGTTCAGCGGGGCTAAGCGTAACATAAACCAATATAATTAACGCAATAAACGTATTCCTCAGTATACAATACAAAACCTGTTCGCTCGAGTTGCAGAGACAAAACGATAGTGTTTGCGTTGAACTGAATGCAAACTTTTGTGAGGAATAAACTTTAAAAGACTATTAACGTGAGCGCTGAAACTTAAGCTAAAAAATATATATTACTGACCTTTGGAAATTTAAATTTATTCTAAAGCTGACGCTTACAATGCAACTACTTCTCTTTCTCTTGCACTGTCTAGGACCAAGTACCAAAGGAATAAGGACATAGCTAGGATGAAGACACACGACCAGGACCAGTTTACCTCTAGGGAAACCATCTCGCCTGAAATAAAAACCATCGAGATTTTGAAGCTCAGACATTAGGAAAAACTGATCTTGCATGTATTTGCAACTACATTGTCTGGAATTAACGCACAGCCAAGATCATCAACTGGGACGTCTAACAGAACATTTGTATCTGTTCTGCACAATTTTGCTCCGAAATCTCTGAAGTAGTTGTTTTTCAAGACTTCAGACTCTCAAAGTATTGGCAACACAAGAAGGCGCAAGCCATTTTTAACCCTGAAATGAGGACGCAATTTTACTAGTACTAGGTGGGCTACTCTGGACATAATCTTCAAGTAGGCAAAGATATTTTTGTAAACGAGCATGAAACTATCAAACTTTAATGAATTTGAGCTATACTTCCTAATTTGATACACATTTTTGAAACACAATAAATTTGCAAGCTACTTTAGCCAAGTGGCAGCACTCATCTTAACCCAACCTAACTTAAATTATAGACATAATTTTCAAGTAGGCAACAAACGTTTTTTAAAACAGTATAAAACCGTACAAAATCAATGATTTTATACCATATTCATTGAATTTAAAAAATTACAAAACTGGCAAGCAACTTAAACTAACAAGCAAAGGGCCTGAAGTGATCACGCCAAATCGGCACTATATATTGTTTTTTAAAAAGAGCATTTAAAAAAAGTAGATTTGCCTAAAAACATGATGCTAATGGGCATTTTGACTCGCTAATTCAGATTTTTGAATGTAGAAATTTGCTAATGGTAAATAAACGGGCGCCATATTTTGTTGATCGAAAATTGAATTTTTTAACCTTTGGCACCATGTATCTTGTACAATTTTTTTCTGATTATTTACAAAAGATAGGTTTTGGAATTTGCTGAACATTATTTAAAAAGCCATTTCTGGGATTTTGAAAATTTAAAAAAACCAAAAAATAGTGAAATGGGTTGAATTTTATTGAATTATGGTTTATCTAATGTAATAAGTATAGCCGAGAAAAGAACACCATTTTCTGAAAAAGATTAAATTGTTTGAATTTCCATAACCCCAGAAATGTTTTTTTTAATTTTGTTCAACAAATTACGAAACTTCACTTTTTTAAAAAATCAAAAAAACATTGTAGAAGATACAAGGTGACAAAGATTTAAAAATTTAATTTTTGATCAACTAAGTACGGCGCTCATTTATTTACCATTAGCAAATTTGTACATTCAAAAATCTTACTTAGCGAGTCAAAATGCCTATTGGCATCATGTTTTTGAGAAAATCTACTTTTTTTAAACATGCTCTTTTCAAAACAAGATAAATGAAGCTAAATCAGCGTTATCACGTTAGACCTTTCCCTTGTTAGTATCTTTAGCCCAACCTCGCTTTAACTTTTAAACTCTGGTGTTCAAAAAATTATAAATTTTTACCTAGTAATTTTTTATCATAAAATAAACTCAAGAAATCTTAAATGCATATGTGCAAGAAAAAAAACAAATAACAGATGTTATAAATAGCTGTACAACTACAACTGTCCTAAAAACAAAATTCGAAATGTGTTTTAAAGCAAAAAAAAGTAGGCCTCAAACGTGTGAATGTGGCTGTACAGTAAGAATTTATTAACTTGCAAGGCATAGAAGATTAAGTTGTAATAGGAACGTTTGTTGGTAAATAATTAAATTAATGTATATAAAATGTAAAAAACAACCCCGCAACGTCATAAATCAATGATTTTAGCCAAAAAACTTAAGCAAAACCTAACTCAAACTATCAAATCTAAGACTTTAAACGATATAAAATTTTTACTAAATAATATTTTTCTTATAAAATGGACAGTGAAGATACGCATGTAAAACCTCGCAAAAAAGATAAACAGCTTACTGATTTAAAAAAACACTTAACATCTAAAAATTGGTTCAAGATTTGTATGTAAAACGTGTTCCTTAGAAACAGGAAGTGTACTAAAACTTGTTAATGTAGTCTTACTGTACAAATTCATAAAATTACACGGAACGGTAATTTATGATTTAATTAAAACGTTTGTTATTAAATAAGTGAAACAATTTGTGTAATATATTTGATAAAAACACCTAATAACAATAGTTACAAAATATTTTATCTGGTTCGAAGGACCATGTTTGGTGGCAAACTCAAATTCGTGTGAAAGAGGAAATATGAGACTCAAGGTCGTCAAGCTGTTGTCCAAAACACCGTGAAGGTAAATAGATGCAAAATCTCTGATAAGTAGAACTGTATTAGCTTCTAAATATCTGGATTCATGCGGTAGATGACTGATTGAAATAATAATTCCGCCAGTAGACTCAACAGAGAAACCAACAACTTCTATAAAATAATAAAGAAAGGTTTATTAATTATAAGAAGATAAAGATAATTTAAGTTGTCTAGTTTAAATTATACGTGGTAAAAGATACAAGTAGAGCGGATCAGTTTGTAAGTCTGATCAGCAAGACGGTTAGATTGAGTCTAGGATTTTAGGTTAAGATGGTCTGTTTATATTGAAGCAGACAGCATAGTGGACTAGAAGGCAGAATGTCATATATAGAAAAACATTAGTTCAAGGATAAGCCTGGCCGCAAATGTGAATAATGTAGGAATAAACATATTGATAAGTAACCGAGCCAGATCAAAGTATAGATTTAACATAGAATGTACAGAATGAGGAAAGTGACACCTGAATTAGTATTTCTTTAGAAATAGCTTACAGATATGTGACATCTTGGTCGATGTCAAATGGTAGGTGGTTTGAAATTAGTTTTAATCATAAATAGACATTAAATATGGCTAATTAGTGATAGCATTTCAACTCATGAATTGTAAAGTTGAACAGAGTTCATAATTAAAGTAAAACTAACAAATACTTCAGTTCAGTACTGAACAGTTAAGGAACAAATGACCAGTTTCTATTAGTTTATAATAATTATGTACACAACATACCTTAGGAAAATTATGATGCTAGGGATGCTAAATCATATGCTTGAAATATGTTTAAAACAAAAGCATGTTACACTGAAGATGGAAGACTAAGAAGTTTAAAAGGTATAAATGGAGTATAATATCAACTTATAGTAACAAAAAAAATCTAATGGGTAAAAAAGAGCGCAACGCGATAATGCTTTACCTAAAGCAAGTTTGAAAACAGAAATGGACCAAGGACTAACAATTAATGCACTTTCTATTTAAGATGATTAAGATATTTTTGTATCAAAATTAGAAACAACATTAGCTTATATAAATGCAGGGCATACAAATAATTATAAAAATGAAATAGCATGAGTAACAGAAATACTAAATAAATTAAATCACAATTTTGAGAAAAGGCTTTTGCAAATATATATATTTTATACTTTCAAATAAATTACATAGTAAATGATTGAAGCAAATGTTATGAACGTCTAAAACAATATTTAACAACAAATGAAAATACTGTATGAAACAAACTAATATATATTCACATACAAAAGAAAACAATGTTATTGTTCATTAGAATAAACCACTTTTTACACCAAATGGGGTCTAAATTGCTCTAAGAATGACAAATCCAAGAATAAAGTACAATATTGTTTTTAAGGTTAATCAAACCAACTAGTCTTCACAAAGTAATTGTTCAATAGTCTTATTGCAAAACGCATTAAAATGGTACGAACAAAACGGATAAAATATACATTAGCGTGCATACATATTAAAACACCCGGAAAGAGAAACAACTTTTTATTCGCGCGATACTCAAGTGTACTTAGGGGCAAAAGTATCCGGACAACGGGGTTTGCAAACTATGGCCTCGAATAGTGTCAAAACTATTTACGCACATATCACTATATTTTTACACAATTAAGCCTGAATTGGAGGTAGATAATTTGCGTCAAAAGCCTATGTAATTTTATTTCTTAGGTCATGTTTTCCTTAAATGTGGAACCTACATTCTCCAACTTCCTTAACCTACTGTTTGCAATGTCATTTATGTAATAAAAATACTTCAAACTATCAGAAATTACCCTAGACCAGGGGGAAATGCTAATTTTGCGTTTCAAAAAAAGCGTCAAATGATTAAAAAAGATAAAGCAAATCGTTAATTAGGTGGACCAAAGTTGCTAACTTAGGTAGAAAGTGAAACCAGGAAGCAGGCAAGTTGACATACTCTTGGTAGAATACTGAAAAAACTGGGCTCGAAAGTTACGTAGCTACCCAAAAGCATTTGACTTCCAAGCAAAATCAACAGAAATGACTTTAATTTTCTCGATATTTAAATTAATGATTTTATAGAACTCCAATTACTTTTTTTTACACTTAAGGTTGTCCGTCGGAACCAAAAAAATGATACATGCTTTAACTAGATCAAAAGCTAGAGTTCCAAAAGAAAATGAGCGGAACTGAATGACCTCGTAGATAAAACAGTCGCTTTCTTTGATTTCGCTTGGAGGTCACATGTTATTGGGTAGCTATGTAACTTTTGAAACCGTTTTTTTTAGGATTCTACCAAATATATGTCAACTCGCCTGCTCTCTGGTTTCACTTTTTACCTGGGTAAGAAACTTTGGTCCCCTTCATTTAGGATTTGCTTTCACTTTTCTAATCACGTGGCGCTTCTCTTGAACAGAAAAAATTACATTTTTCCCCGGTTTGGGGTAATTTTTAATGATTCGACGCATTTTTAATTCATAAATGACATCGCAAACAGTAGGTAAAGGAAGTTGGAGAATGTAGGTTCCACATTTAAGGAAAACATGACTTAAGAAATAAAATTACATAGGCTTATGACGCAATTAATTTACCTGTCACTGGTAGGGTAATAAAAACGATGTCATGGCAGTTAGAAGCAGAAGCAGTGAATAAATCAAAAGGAGGTCCAAGAAAGTATTGACTTAATTTAAAATATTGGTTTGTTTGAAGTTTGTAATTTTTCAGCAAAAAATTTGGTAATAAACTATTTTATACTTTCTTTGTCCGGATACTTTCGCACACTGTTTTTAGATACTTTTAAACTAAATATTTATTTTCAGCAGCGCATATTAGTTTTTCAACCTAAAACAAATTTTTTTGTATTTGCAACACTTCGGACTACATTGTGTAAAAATATAGTGATATGTGCGTAAATAGTTTTGATACTATTCGAGGTCAAATTTTGCGAACACCGTTGTCCGGATACTTCTGCCCCTAAGTGTATATCCTACGCCATTTTTATAATCGTAGCCAATCTTAACTAGTATAAGCGGTGGGGAGCAGGAATAAATAGGATGTTCCACTAATATCGTCCTTCAAATTATCATTCGTTTATTAGTATGGTCCGTGAATGACGTTACCCAATTCACTATACTTTATTAGTATGATCCACCAATGACGTGGCTCAAATCAATAATTTATTGGGAGGTTAATCAATGACGTTGACAGAATTACTACAATATTGGGATAGTATAGTCCATAAATGACGTCGCTCAAGTTATCATTATCCTATTGGACGAGAATGGTCTGAATGACGTTGCCTAAATCCCTTCCTCATTGGGATGGTCTATTCGTAACGTCGCCAAAATCACGTTGTTATTGTTATTGTCCATAAATGACGTCGCGCAATGCATAACTGTTGATAATGCTTTCGAAAACAAGTTGCAAAATGTCAATTTAGTATTAAAAGCATGTCAACACATTTATTGAATTTAATGTTCGCTAAAAGCTAAGCATCTACTTTCTACCCACGGTAGACAAATTCGGCGTAAAGCCCCGGATTTTCGTATTTCACGTCCCACTGCGTTACATGCTCTAATTAAATGTGACCCGCTGTTCAGTTCTGTAGAAGAGTGGAATAGGAGTGGGAGCAGTAACGGACAAAGTATAACTATGAAACCAATTTCCTAACTTGTTTGTGAATATAGCTTACAGATACACTCCCAAGTTTTAATTAATAGACTTCAGTCAATTGAATAGGCGCCTAAATAAATTAATTAATTGGTATAATAAAAAAAAAATACCTGCCCTCTATATAATACATAACTCACGCATAAACCTGACTTTGTGGACGAGGGAAGTTGTGTCTCTGTCCTCGATATCTCGACGGTTTCTTTTTGATCTGTATGAGAGAGTCCCTAGTCAGGTAGCGTGTTTACGTCTCGTTGCGCAGAAGTTAGTGTTGTGGAAGGGCTTGATGGAGAGGAGGAGTTTGAGAGCTTTTCGTGAGTAACTAAGGGGTAACAGTATACGGCCGTTCATATGTGTATGAGACATAAAGGGTCGTAATAAATGTGTGTCCAGCAGACCAACACCTGTCTCTCCGTGCTTAGGTATAGTTGCAATATAGTTAAGCAGACCATACTCTCGCTTCTCACTACAAGCTTCCACTCACTTTCATGCTGTGTCGATGTACTTGACGTAATTACGTGGGGTGCAGTGGACAGATA
>JAQFZE010003070.1:0-13232 GCA_034695245.1 Dicyrtomina saundersi | reverse complement strand
GGTATGCTTTTAATGTTTACAGATGTAAAAGGAAGTAATATATCAGAAATATTGAATAGGAATGTCAAAGCTCATCTTTATATATGACTAATTATGATTCCATTAAAGAATTATCATATTTGGTATCTGCTGATGCTCATAATGTTTAAATGATGCTATGTCATTTGAGTTACTTCATTCTGAATACAAAAGCATGTACAGATTCAAATTTTCAAAAATTACATAATGATTTGATGACATTTGATATTAATAGCGATAATGGTTATACAATTAAAGTAGATTTACAAAATTGTAAAACATTTACCTAATGATGATTAATTTTTCCTAATGCATAAAATAAAAGAAGATTTAATTTAATTATTAATTAAATTTGATTAAAAATTTGATAAAATTGATTTAATTAAATTACCTAAATGTCAACATAGATTCAAAAGTAATAGAAAAATGAAGTTTTTAAACAGTAAATAGCTAGTTTAGAAGATAAAAAAGGGTATGTAATTATTGGACTTAACAGCAAGCCTACATTATGATTTGGTTATTAAAAAAATTCATTGTGAAATTTAATATAATCAAAGTGCTTGATTAAAACCTTTTATTGTTCTAAATACAACATTACGGCAAAAAGCATTATTTGATTTCAAAAATTTGTTTAAACTTATAAATATGTATAAGAATACGAATACGAATTTATTCAAGAGAAAAAAAGTGCTTTCGGAAAGAGCCCATCACACATACAATAAAATTATAGATTCAGTTTTAAGAATTACATTCTAATCGTAGATAAACATTCCTTTACGAAGGAAAAGACACTTGTAATGGTATTGAAACAATTTAAGCTTTTAAGAAATTGATTGTACTCTGTATCGTTCACGTATATTTACAGAGTAAGCCTGAAGGTGTTTAATTCGCTAAGACTGGAATTTTGAACATTCTACAAAGAAATTAAAAATAAAATCAATAAACGAAGGTCCACATTGCATACAACATTCATTACAGTTAAATTTAAGGTAAAAATTAAAACACAAAATAAAACTACTGCTTAGTCTTAGTTGAGAACATACACGGACATGTTGAATAGGTAACATTAATTTTAAATATTTGCTACATATACAATTTGTCTTAATTATGTAGTAGTATTGATGATATGAGGAGTTATTTACACAGGCTAAATCTTTCTGCCTGGCCTAATCATCAATGCATTTAAAATGCATTTAAAATTTTTTAAGTTCTTCGCTAGAACCTCTGGCAACTGGAAATTTCACACAAACGAGTAACTAAAAAGATTAGGTAAATTTTTAACCTGAAGTTCCCAATTGTAAGCTTCTTGTATATCTTTAACATTTAATAAAGTTAGCAGTCTCAAGAAACATCTTTTAGCTAGTCTTTCCAGGGGCATTAGTAGGATGCGAAACCAGAACTTAAGGGTAATAGAATAAATAAAACACTTTGAATGTAATTGTCTATTTTTGCATTGCACTAAGTATCCCAGAGTTTGAGTAGGTAGGTTTAGTAACTTTTTCAGGAATCCAGTGTGGAATTTTTTAATCCTATCAGCGTATGTCAAACACCAAATAACAGCACCATATGTTACAGTAGGAAAACTGCATCAAAAAGTTTTGTTTTTCCTGCCCAAGATGATATTTTGCTTTTTTTAAATGTGTCAATATTACAACCAGTTGAGGAGTTTGATTTGCTTATTACCACGTCAGCTGCATTTTGAAAGACGCCAGATAAACTAAACGTAACCTCTTAGTTAATGTATGAGCTAACCACTTCGATAGGCTGACCGTCCATCAGCCATTTCCATGACTTACATGGGAAACCTCCTTTGCGAAAAACAATCACTTTAGTTTTTTCAAGGCTTATAATTAGTTGATTTTCTTTGCAATAGTCTGAAAATATATCTATTTTTGCCTGAAGTGACAGTTTGGTTTCGGCTAGGGTAGAATCATTGTCAGCCAGCATGAGCAAATCGACCTCGTTGGTCCCACCAAAGCTTACTGGTTTGGCCCCTCTTTCGGATAGATAACTGTCAATATCACTCACATAAATAGAAAACAGGAGCGGACTTAAGAGTTCTCCTTGAAGAACTCCAAGAGTTATATTAAAAAAACAGGAATAACCACTTTGAGATTTTACTCTAAATTTACTCTTATCATGAATAGATTTAATTATTCTTATGATTTTACCACTGACCCCTAAATTATGCATTTTTTCCCGTAGTCGTTGATGCGGAATGCTGGTTGTGTATCGTTGCAAATGGTTAAGGCAAGAGTAATTATTCTAACTATTGTGTTTTGTTAGACGTTAAGGCTTGTGTCTAACTCGAAATTCTCTGCAGGCAAACCATAGATGGTCTAGTTCATTAAGCGGGTTATACGACTTTTGTAGTCATAACCAATAAACTCGACGCGTCACCGCCATGGCAACGCATTTGGAATTTGTTTTAAATCTTACAACAAGTCGATATTGAGCACCAGTTTCTCAAGGGCTTTAACTACAGCGCAACATTGTTAGCAAAATAATACAGTTTTTTAAGATTAACTAAAAGCAATCACTAAAAGTCAAGTAGGTAGTTATTTATTTCCTAGAAGCTAAAACATTTTGAGTAATTAAATAATGCAACTATATATATGGGGCGTGCAAACACAATACGATGTTTTATAACTGCTTTAATTTAGATCATATTAAACTAATCCGCTTCAGTTGTATCAAAATGATTTTTTTTTCATAATTTTCAAACATGAATACTTATTAAGCTTGTCAGAGTCAACTAGCGCACAATTGAATCATCCTTATTAAGTAACATTGTAAAACGTTGCGCCGCAACTTATAATCATACGATTATTTTTAGTTTTATTTACTGCAACGCATCAGTTTAATCCAATTTGTTTGAGCCAAACGGCACTTTTTGAGTAACAAAACTGAAATAAATAAATACGTATTTGAGTTGCTGGAATAGACTGGTGCATAATTATATCGTTCTAATTCGTGAGTAATGAAGTACGTTAAATCGCAACTTGTAAGCACACGATTATTTTACTAAAAATCAGGTGAAACGTATCAGATTAATCTTATTTGTTTAAACCAAACAGCACTATTTAAGTAAAACAAATTAATATAAATGAACAATTTTTTAAATTGCTGGAATACATAGTGCATAATTTAATCATTCTAACACAGCTGAATTGTGGTATATTGTACTGAAACTTGTGTGCGTATGATTAGTTTAATTCAACCTAAGCAAAAAGTTTCAGAATAATCTGATTTTTAAGAACCAAACGGCCCTATTAGACTGGCAAAATTGAAATAAATGAATATTGAATATTGTTGCTAGGGAAGACTGGTGGTAAATTAAATCATTGTGATCCAGTGACATTGTAAGACTTTGTGCTAAATATTGTGTGCATGTGATCAAATTAATTTAAATCATACAGAAAGTATTAGAATAATCTAATTTAGTTGCACTAAAAGTCGCTTTCTAGCTCAAACAATTTAAAAAAATAAATATGTATTCGGGTTGTTAGGGCTGCTTGACACACAATTAAATAATTACGATCCAGTAACATTGAAGTCCATTGCACTTTAACTTGTGTTTACCTGATAATTAAAATTTAAATCAGGTAAAACGTATCAGAATAATCTAATTTATTTCCACTCAAAGTCGCTTTCTGACCTATAAAGTTGCAGTTTTTAAACTTAAGCCTCAACAAGTTTGTTGCAAACTTAAAAAAACGAACAATATAATTTGAATATGAAGTGATGAATATGATAATATGAAGAAAAGTTAAAATTTGTTACTTTATGCTCAACAACGTGTATGCTAGGGCGATGCTCAAGCCGTTGCCTTACAAATATTTTGCGATGGTAAATAGAGACAAGTTAAGCACAATTGATTGGTAAAATATACCCGATGACAGCGGAATTAGCTACTTAATTGAATGTGATATAGACAGCCCAGTGCACGTGCAAGATGTGTTTGTGCTTCGTTTGCACCTGAACATTCTAAACTTGCCTACAAGCATTGATTGCCTTCTCAGCAGGAATTGATTTATCGTCATGCTGACAAAATCTGTTTTAAAAGTAATAATACGGCACTTACAAATTGCTACGATGAATGCATTTACGTTTGTTACTATAGCTACGATAAATACTACTTAAAAAAAGGCTTAGTTATTGAAACAATCTACTCTGAAATTTGATTAAGTAAAGATTATATACTTTTGAATCTAAAAGATCAACAGCATGCAAAAACCGGGTCAAAAAAAGATACGTTTAAGCTAATGTCAAACGGAGTTTTACAAAAATGCCTTTTCACGCTTAAATAACAATCAATTGTAATATTTTTATTTATTATTATCAGATCATTAAATTGCCTTATTTCTGATAACGCCACCAAGTCAAACGACGGGCAAAACTGTTTCATTCCTAGCTTTACACATGCTTTTTTAGTGTAACTGTCAGCACTCGATGTACGGTACACACTTTTATATAGTATCCAAGGGATTTGCTTCTAATGCACCACAAAAATCCTTCAGTGGAAAAACATTCACACCAATTTCGTTTGCACCTCTTATAAAAAGTTCATTATAGGTCAATCTGACAAGAAAATTGCCTGACAAGTTGTCCTGATTCAGCTCAAAACTAACAACAGTCCTTAAGCAAACGTTTTTAAGCCCTGCATTATTCTATAAAGTGTTCTAGTAGGCATAACTCTATTGCCAACACAGCAATTCAGCGGATTGTAGAAGTTATCTTATTGCGGTTACTAGAAAACAAACGTTTACAGCTTTGAGTTTATTGACCTGGCTTTTAAAATGCAATAACAGAAAAGTTCAATGCTTTTTATTAATATATTTAATTAACAACGCTGAAGTTTGACTATTGTAATAATCCACTTTGTTTTTTGATTAAAATTATCTGACTGCATTTTAAAATGACATCCAGTCATCATCAATAAGTTTGCAGTTTCTCCTATCACTGAATGAAATCACATTTCTCGTACTAAAAGACTTTTATAATTTAGAATTATAAATCAATATTATTATTACTATTATATGACAGGGGTTCGTTCCAACAAAGACCAACGCCGCAGAGTCCTTTATAATTATAGCATTTTGCAGACTCTCCCTCATATAAAATAGCACAAGAACCCAGATCAAATAGCAAGTATCAAAACGCAAATAACTGAGCCACCGACGCCTGACCCAACATATTCAATGATATAAGACACCCCCTAAAATAGAGGTTTCTCACAAGTACAAATGCAAGTCACACAGTTAGATAATGAATTGGTGTGTCATCCTCCTTTTCACATTGCACGCACGTATGGAATTCCATTACTCTAATATTCCAAGTGTGATCTCCCCAAGCTGCATGCCCCGTCACTAGCCCAATTAACCATCTTAGTTAATCTCTGGGATAACGCACTAATGATGCAGTGCCGTAAAATGGTGCTGATATCCAGAGCTTAGCCTGATTACAGTTACTAAGTCCATTCCAATGTCTAACATGCTCGCGTCTAGCCCATTGCGCAATTGTGCAGTGAACAGCGAAGAGTGGAACTGGAACAATTTGTTTTAGAACAAATTGCCTACCGCAACTCCCATCATACATAACCTTCGTAGACCTACCCGCCTCCTTATTACCCCTGAAACCTGAGTGCGCCAAAATACATACCGACACAACCTCGCAACTCCTCTCAGCGAGTCTGTTAAGGTAAGTGTGACAGTCCCACACGCCACTTAAAACAGTGTTAGGCCTTGACAGTGCTCGCAAATAACTCAAGCTATCATTAAATACTCTAACGAGAGATCCTCAGTGCTATTCTTCAGCAGGCAATAGGCCGCCAAGCAGATACTAAGGATCTCGCACTGGAATACAGTAGCATCAGCACCAAGATACACAAAGAAAGCCATAATAATAACTCCTTAGTTTCTGTCCTTAATCACAACTTCACAGCCAGCATTATCACCATCACGCGAGCCATTAGTGAAGCAAACAACTTCATCCTCCAAGAGAGATAGATCACATGTCCTATTTGCTTGTCACCCAAGTTTAATATTAAGACTCTGATTCTCCAGGCTCTTATATATCCAGTCCACTGGCATCTACAGAATGAGAACAAAAACGCCCCACCTCTCACAAATCACAGTATGGCTGGTTGAGCCCCTAAACCAAGGATTTTTTGTTCACAAATCCCTCGTTTTCAGCCTAACTAAAACTGATTCGTCACAGCATCATCAATTGACCCCAGTATTATAGTCACATTGTCCCTCAGACTCCGATGAAACTTCACAGCGTCTTTATACTTACTTACACCACCACAAAAGTCGGTCCATGACCTATGTTTTGCACATTGAACGGCAGACAAATAAACATTGCGAACTTAATTGTACTCCTTCCAAATAACAGCTTTTCGTCCGTGACGACCCACTCTCTTAAAAAGAGTGGTTTCGCCCACTTAAAGAGCTGTAAGCTCATTAGTCAACCACTACGTCCCTCTGTCCTTTTGTCAATATGTCCTTAGCGGGCATACCTCTTAAAAATAGTCCATTATGGCCTTCCCAATGGCAGCTGCCCCAGCATTAACGTCATTAACGCTGGAAAGTTGCCCATTAGACACCATGTGAACTTTCTCCCACTAACAGAGTGTCTGCTCCAATCCACTTTCCTGATATTTCTACTACAAACAGCTACTGGAAAGCCACGTAAAACCCGAAAACAAATGTACCTGGGATCAAACCCAGATTCATCATCTGACACAGCTCATCCATTAACCCATGCCTTAGCTAGCTTTTTAGTCAGGGTGATGTCAATTGCCTCACTTCTGTTTGCTACTACAAACGTAGAAGCAATATCCTGATCAAAAACTGAAAGATCAATAGTCAAAATATAATCAAACAGAAAATAAATTTAAAAGCAACGCTAGCCCACTTACACGCAGCTGGATTTCCACTGTTAATGCAAATCCGTCCCTGCACCAAGTAGATTCCGTTTAACTTGCAGCAGCTAGTTTTTGGGCATATACCACATTATTCACTTTTGCTAGCATTTTCTGCTTGAAATAAGCAAACAGGTACTTTGTTACACTAGGACCATTAGACAAATCAGTCAGACCAGTAATAACTAAATTCCCATTAGCAGAAGGAACCGAACAACTAAAACTATCCACCAGATGCGCAACCTCTGGGACCTAATTAATCACCTTTACTACAAGTAGCCCATCCTCAACCTCCTCTTTTTTTTGCGCACCCAACTCGTTTTTCCTGCAGGTTTTTGTTTTGGGTGCAACCACCAAAGGAAAGCCACCAGACTCTGATAGATCAGCTGACGTGCTACCGCCAGCCGATCCTCCATTGCTTTGCTGCAGACTTGTCTTCTTTTTTTTTCTCTGCTCTTTCTTCCTCCTATTCTGATGGGCGAAGACTTAACTCCAGGAGGAGCAGGTGTCATACCAGCAAACGGGCGGGTAGAAATCTATATTATTTCAAGCAGCCAACCCCCCTCCTTTTTTTGATGTTTTGGGAATGTCCCTCTTAGCATCTGGCCTCCCTGCCTCAGCTTATCAGCCCACTATTCTCCACCCATCTCATCTAAAAGGCTCAGGTCATTCACCCCGTCAGTTACAACCCCCGTCTCTTTACCACAACCCAAATTAACGGTCCGTGAAAAACTAGTACTCCCTCCTGGACTAGTTACACGAGTCACAGAGATGAAGTCACATGACGACCCCCCCGCCCCAAAGCTCAGTCTCCGTCTCTGAACTCATCCCTACCCCGTCGGCCACTATAGTACTAGTAGCCTGAAATCCTAGCTCTATATCTGAAACAACGCAAGTCGGCACAAGGCACAATTTAATCATACACTACTACCACCTTGAATCCTATAGGCCCAACCATACAAGCCAAACAACAGCTTGTACCCAATTGATCCTGCTATAGCAATGCCATACAATGTGTAATGGTGTCAACCTACTATATATAGATAATACATAAGAGGTACTTATATCATAGTGCCCCGCAGATGACACACTACTAATCCAAACCCACATACCACTGCCATGAGAGTACATGGATTCCCTTTATTCAGTCATTGACTAACACCAAGTCCACATGAGTTTTGCGTACTGGGTTGCCATATGACTAGAACACCTTAACAATATCCAGCAGGCTTAAACAATAATTAAAAGTATTAGCTTCCGCCTTCTTAATTTTAAAGATTTAAAAATAAAAATAAAGTAAGCATGATTGTCAGTAGCATTCTTATAACGCCATACCACGGAAAATACCTGAACTAAAAAATTAAAAATTCTTTTGATAAAAGTCTTAGGCAGAAGTTAAAAACCCAATTTCGACCCCAAGCACACCCTAAAGAAAAACTTAACTATTTTTTCTCTACAGATATAGAAAATATTCTCCTCGTATATAGAAAAAACAATCAACCAGTATATATAACAACATTGAAAAACCTATTATTCAAATTTTGTCAATAAGCAGAAATGAATATTTTAAAGGCTTTCCTAATACCAGTGCTAAGTTTAATTTCTCAGCTTTGGTTTATAGACAACCCAAATTTTGTGTTAAATAAAACTGAGTATTTTGTTAAATTAAAAATGCTGTTAATGGTTTGACCCTGCACACTGTAAGCTTCCACGGCTGTAGAAGCGCCTATGAAGTAACTAAAACTTTGTGTTTTTCGAAAACTTAATAATATGCAAAATCAATGCCAATCTTCCCGTTCCGCTGAATCCGTGAGCAATGCATCAGAACAGGTGACTTGTTCCTACTTTATTAAATAAATTACACTAAAATTTGACTATTTAGTATTTCTGCTTGCTTATTTGTCAGCTTCTGCAAAACATTTAAACGCAAGTAAAAAGTTGGACTTTTTTTATCATTCTAGCAAAATTTTTGGATTAACCTTTAGCATTTTTAGTTTTGTAGACAATTTGACTTTATACACAATATAAGTGAATACATGTAATCCCTAATGTAATACTATAAATGCTCGCTTACAAAATTTACATTATATTGTGTGTTGAAAACTTCTTGCAGGCGCCACTTGTTATTTGCTACTCTTTAATTCACAATGATTTTAATTGCTTCTAGAATTGCATAGACAGTATTTAGGATAATTAAAGAACTTGCTGTTTTTATTCTTTTTTTAACTGTAAAAATTACATTTGATTAAATAAATGCTTTTACAAGAGAGCAATTTTAAGTTTTTTACTCAACTGCAGCAATAAGTAACGATTTAAAGTGTTCAAACGTTTTGGATTCGTATTTGTATTTAATATTTACATAAATCCGATGATTTAAGAATTAAGCGAAAAGGAAGTTGCAGACACGTTTGGGTATTGCCTTCATTAAGTGCATCCAAATCCTTCAAATGCTGAGTTTTCAAATAAAATAAAACACAATAAAAATTTCCGCCACTCCGCAATAGAGCTATATCAACAAAGTTCTAAATCCTTGGCTCAAATTGTGCTTTAAATTAATCCGCTTAAAAGTTCAGCAATCAGCGTGGTGAAAGGCGAGCTGTGTTTCAATGTTTAAAAAGTGGTCCTAAACACCTTTGTCTTTTGCATTAGATCCAAATATACTATCAAATACTTATGTGTTACGTGTTTAGGTGAAACAGCTTTTGATGCATCTAAATCAGCTGAAAAATGCAGCATTTAGCTTAAATAGCTAGTTGCTTTTCCATTGCTTTGGCTGGACTAGAAGTGAAAACTGTTAAAAACTACTTTTGACCAACGCTCATTTGTCTTTTCCAACGCGCTCTACTTGTCAAGCTATCTACAAAGTTCCGAGGTGCAATCGAAAAAATTATTTGTAGCTCAAATAATAAAGTTATCATGTGACCCTCCAGTACTACAACAAACATGTTAAACTTCAGTTCGAAAGTAAAAGGGTTATGGCTATATAGGCAAAGTGGGAAGCAGGTATATAAAATTTTAATGCTACTGAAACTTTTTCAGCATCTCAACATTCCCTTATTTAAGAATTTAAAGATTTGGAAGCTGAACGATCAAAGTGTCTGGACATCAAAGTGCCTGGTATCACTGACGATGTTAGAATAAATCTTGACGAGATCCGTCGTGAGAAGAGGAAATTTATTCGTGAACATTTGCGATTACCTGAAAATGAAGCGTAGTGCAAACTACCGTAAAAGGGTAAAGGTGTCATTCAGTTTCAAAAATTCTCTTACGCAAGTAAATGGAATCATTTTGAAAATACAGTTTTGTCCTCCGAATAGATCAATGCCATCAAAATGGTTGAAACATGTATGCCTGTCAACGCCATACCACGACTTGACCTAATCAAGGATCACTCAATGGCTGCAGTCAGTCAAAAACATTAGGTCATATCTTTAGATCTTGCCCCAGGAAAAAGTTGCTATATAACAATCGACATCATGCTGTAAGACGGTTACTAGCTGAAGAAATGAAAAAACTTGGCTAGGAAGTTCTTCAGAAAGTTGCTTGTAATTGCAACGGCTCAAACCGAGTGGACATTAGTGCCTACAACTTTAAGTTGCGCAAACGATTTAATCTGGATCCAACAGTTCGATTACAGTTTCTATCGATTCGTTGCAACCTGTGTTTACCAGTCACATTAATTAAAGACATTGTAACATTAGTACTCAAGAAATCGGTGCAAATTTGTGTACATCATTTGCGTACTTAATGCATTACTTATTTTTAAAACTGGATCTTTAATATAAAGGCAAACATGAATCACATTATTTTGTATTATCTTTCTGTTACGTATACTGAGTCTATTAGGCTATCTTCCTTAGAAGACATTCTCAAGTTTATTTTTGAATACATGTCTTTTTCTCTAATTCAGGCGTTCACATTATATTCTATTTCCTTATCAAAATTATTTAGTTAATACGCAACATTGATTCTAAAACAGGAACTTTACTGGTCTAGCAGAAATATACAAACTCCATATAATATTTGCAAAGACCAAGAGCGTGAAATTACCATTGTCAATCTTGTTCGCCCACTACCTTATTCTGTTAATTTTCTATGTTTTTTGTTCCGCAACAACGACTTTTATAGAAACGAACGTTATTTGGTTAGACAAAAAATACAAACTGCAAGCAACAATGGATTTTACAATCACAAGTTTTCAGCAGCAAAATTAATAGAGCGTGACGTGACTCTTTCAAAGCATAAAACAAGTTTTTAATTAATTCTCAATAAATAACTCGACAGTCATTCTAGATAGTGACTAGCTGTGTTGGAATTCCCTATTTTGGTCTCACACGGATTTAGCGTAAAACATTAAACTCAACAACAATAATTACACCTCTAAAATCATTTATACAAAACGTTTAAGATTTAAATTCTTTTGAATTGTCTTTTAGTTATCAAATTTTGAAACACAAATATTATTTTATTAATTTTCCATTAAAACATACAGAAATACTTTTAATTCTCTGTATTTTTTATCATTGTACAACGCGGGTATTAAAAACGGCGTCTCTGAAAGGTCATAAAAACCGTAAGCTACTAGTTGACACAATTTATTAAATACAAATTTTATGATCGACAAACTGATTTTTAAAAGAATCATAACGTTAAAAAGAAATCTTTATATTTTTGTGTTTGCTAAAACAAAGAATCTGCCTGTTTGCGCTGTGCCGCCCTCAAGGTTGAGTAGAAACTTGTTCTAGCAAGCATAAGTAAGTAATCCTAATGTAACTGGCCACGATTTTCCATTAAATGCTGCTAACACTAACAGAGCTCGATAAAGACTAAAATTACATCAATTTACGTGATTACTGTAAGCGTACGGGATAATAGCGAGCACAGTGATGTAAGTGTTGATGGGCAATCTACTTAAGGCCAACAGGTCAATAAAGCAGATGCCGAGGAGTGCAAAAACAACCTGAACTTGGCTAAGCGCAAGTCTTATTTTTCTTTAAACGCTAGTGGTAACGATGACACTGATGCTCTAATAGCAAAACGTAGGCAAATTTATGTTTTGAATTTTAATCCACGGGTTGGTAAACATCCTGTCATGCAGACAATAGCCGTTATAGATGATTTCAATAGTAAAGACGATCGCAAGAATGTCTTGCCTGTGGAGGAACCGGAACTCGTCAATCATTTGCCTAGATCGACTTTAGTTAGAAAAAATCCGGCGCTTTGCGATAGATTGGTCGACTTAAGGCCTGAAGTAGATGCTGAGCTTGCAGCGCAATTTTGCTTTAAGCTTTTTAGATACTGAGCTTAAGCATCTAATGAAATGGTCATGTCCGTCTGTCCGTCCGTCTGTCAGTCTGTTGGCCGCACGCTACAGGCCAAACCGTTCACTCGATTTTCTTGAAACTTATTTTAAAAAATCACAAATGCAAGCAGGCAGGTCTGTATTGTTTTTTTACTTCAATGGGAATGACTATTGCTTCACAATTAAAAGCTGAATTGACCAATGTCAAGAAATTTAATAGTAAGCACCGCAAAAACGGGTGAGCAAACATAGATGGGCGCACTCAAACAGTTCTATCACCTCTACTCAGTGAGCATAGTGCCATGGCAAGGAATCAAGATTGCACGCAAGGAAGAGAAGGAAAGCAAGTGCACATGCCCAGCTATGAAACAAAATAATTTTAAAAAGAACACGGACATTTCAATAAGGGGTTGTCCGTAAATGACGTCATTTGAATTTCACTAAATTTTACAGTTCTTTCTTGTTTACTTCATTTTACTGGCATACATATATAGCTTACAGATAGTTTGGGGTCAAAACTTTATGTCGTTGACATACCTATTTAGCTTAAAGATAGTTTAAGTCGTCTGCAAATGACGTAATTAAGATTTCACTATTTTACGAATCCTCCTTTTTTGATGCTGAGCATCTATTGAAATGGTCTGTCTGTTGGTCGTACCCTACAGGTCGGAGTGTTTAAGTGATTTCCTTTAAACTGCTTTCAAACTCTTACAAATGCGAGTAGGAGGTTTCCTATTGTTTTTTAGGGTGATCATACTAACTAGTTACGCACAATTAACAGTTAAATGGACCCTTGTTACTTTATGTCACTGACACACATAAATTGCTCAAAGAGAAAAAGGGTCGTCCGCAAATGACGTCATTTAAGTTTCACTATTATAAGGATCCCAATATTTTACTACATGCCACAGGCATACCTATATAACTCTAAGATTGTAAAGGATGGTCCGTAAATCTTGGGTCCTAAAATAAATGTAAACAAGACCA
>JAQFZE010003069.1:0-13235 GCA_034695245.1 Dicyrtomina saundersi | reverse complement strand
AATATTTTAAAAGACGTATTTAAATATTTTTGTAGATAGTTTATTATTATTGTTTAAAGCTTGAAATGGATATAGGTCATTTTGGTTCTTCACAGACGATATCTTTTTAAAGATATTGTTAAAACAGCAAAGTTTAATTGCTAAGTTAAAAATGATTTTGATAAAAGATTTCACAAGGTAACAAAATCAGTGGAAGATAAGACAAAAAATTGGATTGCATTTCCTTATGATTTTCCGTATGGATGTGACGCTTTCCTAAGCAAACATTAGTACCAATCCTTGACACTGTTCTTGTATAAAAGTCTTAAATGTTTTTACTACCAGTTGTCAGTTTGTATTTCGTAGCCCTTCAACAAAAGAAAAATTTCTAACTGCCGCAAGTGTAACTTAAACGGAGTTAAAACTTTACCATTTTACTAAATACAACACCTATCATTAAAGGAATTTAGTGTCACCAAAAATGTCGTCTCAATCTCAGCTTCTCCTTTCTCCGGTCCAAGATTACTACAAAAATAAATCAATATTTATTACAGGGGCAAGTGGATTTGTTGGAAAAATAATTGTTGAAAAATTATTAAGAACTTGTGGGTCTCTAGATCAAATTTATATTTTGCTTAGAGCCAAGAAGGAGCAAAGTATAGCTCAACGTTTTGAAAGGTTGATTAATTGTCCAGTAAGTTTCTTTTGAGTTAAGATATTATCAAAACGTAGTTGTAAATAGAGTTTTGATATTTACGATAATTACTAAATAAAAATAATTATGTGTTCCAGATTTTCAACAAGTTACACCTGACTGACCCAAAATTCTACGAAAAGATTATACCAATTAGTGGCGACGTGACTTTGCCTGGTCTTGGAATTTCTAAGAAAGATCAAGCAAGATTGCAAGAAAATGTTCATATCGTCATCCATTCTGCGGCCACAATTAAATTTAATAAACCACTTCCAGTTGCTATTGAAATCAATGTTGAGGGAGTGAAAAAAATTGGAAAACTGTGCAAAGGCACTAAAAACCTG
The DNA here is from genome assembly GCA_034695245.1 of Dicyrtomina saundersi. Classification (NCBI taxonomy): domain Eukaryota; kingdom Metazoa; phylum Arthropoda; class Collembola; order Symphypleona; family Dicyrtomidae; genus Dicyrtomina; species Dicyrtomina saundersi. The sequence continues at coordinate 12,218 of JAQFZE010003069.1, read as the reverse complement.
AAAGTAAGAGAAAAAGCATTGCGAAACAAATTTTGTAAATTTAATTTTAAATTTGCTACAGCACTGATTTGTGTTACGGATAGTAACTCAATCTTTAATAGCAGTAAATGATGTTAAATTTTGCAAAAAGCTCAATATTTTTCTAATTATAATTAAATACAATTATTATTATAGCTATGGAATTCGAAAATTCTGGAAAAATCAATTAACTTTTTGCTGTCGCTAAATTTTATTTGTGAATTTATTTTCCTAGCAGCTACACTCAAACACTCATGAAAGTTTGACAAAATTAAATTTGAAATGATAACATGTTTTAATTAAATTTAATTGCTTTTAATTTTTAATTTTTAAAAGGTTCAAAATGACTTTTTGCTTGTCACATTCTATCAAAAATGCACTAGTTACAAAAATTTAGTGAATGCAAATGAATAAAAAAGTGTTAAAGGTTTAAATTTCCCCTCAATTTCTAATTTTTAATACTGACCAATAATTTTTTTATTTTACTGTAATTGAACGACGTATAAATTAAAATTACCAAAGTATTTGAACACAGTGCTGCAGAAGTACTCAAAGCTAAAGTAAAACATTGCAAAGTTGCATAAAAATGCTGCTGAGAAATGCAAAATTACCGTAAACGATGTAAGTACGTGGAAACAAGGCTCAAATTCACACAAATTTTATTTGGTATATTAATCTCACATTGTAAAATTTTGGGTAACATTGCAGGCATTAATTCACATTTCCACAGCTTACACGAATGCTGAACGTCGTTTTATAGAAGAGAAAGTTTACCCGTTCTCAGGCAATTTTCATCTACACCAAGTTGTTCAAGATATTCAAGATAAATATGTTAATAAAGATAAAGCTAGTTTGGCAGTAATCGAGGCAAAGTAAGCTATTTGTGCGCTATACCTATTGCTAGTTCTTAAGGTTTCTAGTCCAATTTATCCGGGCAACAATGCGATAAAGATATGATTTACGTAGAACGAAGGCACGGATCGTAATTCTTAATGTTTACGCTTATGCATTAAATAATTAAGTTTTAAAAGCTCTAAATACACTGTTTTTCTGCTAAACATTAAGAATACTAGGAAAAAAGCCAAATACGTACGTGTACTCAAAAGCGCTTGCAGAATGCTATTTGGAGCAGAACAAAGAAACACTACCTATTGCAATTGTGAGGCCCTCAAATGGTACGTAATTAGAGTATTTGTACTTTTTCGTTTCTTATTCATTAAATAGGCGTGCTACTACTTACCACTGTTTCAAATAACTAAAAATACAATTTTTTTGCGAAAAGTTTTGCACGAAAATTAAGTTGTAGTGTACATTTTTTGATTCGTAAATCATAATTGAGAGTGGTATAAACCTTCGTTAATAATTACAAAGTAGAAGTTAAATGTGAAATTTAAAATGAAACGTAATAAGTAATTTTGGTGAAAATAAAGTTCTCAAAAGACATGTCAAAAAGTCCTCGAAAAATATGGAATGCAATTACATTTTGTATTATTAAATTGTTGTGGTATTTAATTTAGTGACAGCCGCTGTTGCTGAGCCCATTAAGGGATTTATAGACAACAGGGCAGCTTTCTCTGGATTAATGGTGTTGTTCGGGCAAGGACACCTGCGTGCGGTCCCAGTTACCAAAAACAGCGTCTATGATTTAATTCCAGTCGATTATTCAGCCAATTTAGTTATTCTTGCAGCTTGGAAAACAGGAACTCAAGAGTAATATAAACATACCTGATTTGGTTTAATTAATTTTAATTTGATTTTGCGCATCAAATTTTGTGTTTTGAATTAGGGATGGCTAATTCAAAATTCCCTGCGTTTCATTCCCTCCCAATCCAAAGTTCCCAAGGAAAGGGAATTTTAACAAAATTCCCAGCTAAATTCCCAGTTTTTAAAATTCCCTTAAATTCCCAAAACTCCCTAGGAAATTTTGGAAATTTTGGGAATTTTGGAAATATTCATTTGATAATTCAAACATTCCCTGTTAGAAAATTGATAGAATATTAAAAATTTCCAAAGTTTCTAAAATTTTCTGTCTGAAAATTCCCAAAACATTGAAAATTCCCAAAATTCCCTGTTTGAAAATTCCCGGAACATTGAAAATTCCCAAAGTTCTTAAAATTCCCTGTCTGAAACTTCCCGGAATATTAAAAATTCACAGTACTTCATACACAGGGAATTTTGCCAACATTCCCTCTTTTCAAAATTCCCAAAATTCCCTAAGTTCCATCCCTCCCAAAATTCCCAAATTCCCAGGGAATTTTGAATGGGCCAACCCTATTTTGAATTAAGTCGAAGTTATAAAAATATTTGTAGAAAGCAATTACAGAAGGGGAAAACTAGCAGCTTTATCGTTTACAACGGATGCTGTCACAACCCAATTTCATTCGAACAGTGAAAAGAATATTTTCTGCCAGCATTATATAAAAATCCGTTTCAAAACGTGCCTTATCCTATAATGCACGGGATCAAAACTCCATGGCTATTCTATACATACACTATGGTTTTTCGAAGAATGAAAGCATTTTGTATTGATTTAGCAATGAATCAACGCAAAAAGTAATAACACTTTAATTTAATTAAGTACAATTATTTCATGTGCTTTCCAACACAATTTGTGTTTCAATTTGTTGCTTTCTTATTGCAGCTCATTCAACATGATGACATTGCACAACTACGTCCAATCTCAGCTAAGCCTCTTTGGATTCTTTACCAAGCGCGGCTACATATTTGAGAGAAGCAATGTGCACAAACTAAATGCACAACTGTCACCCATGGATATAAATTTATTCCCATTGTCAGTAAAAGACATAGACTGGCCGTCCTACTTCAAAAACTATGTAGTAGGTCTAAAAAAGTACACTTTAAAAGAGAATACGGATACAACCCTAAAAAAAGCTGTAAAAAAACAGTAATTTTTTAGGCACCTAAATTTAATGCGATTTTGAGTAATTTCTTATATATTCAATAATACTAACAAACAAATTTGTTTTGTATTTAAACAGAGGTGTTGCATTTAATGGACCATGGAGACTTGCACAGTCACTTAAAATGTTAAGACGTTAGTATCTATAATGAGTTGTTCGTTAAGGCGAAAAAAATTAAATTGTAGCTTTTTATAAAGTAAAATTAAAAGAAAGTCGGCAGTGAAAAAAGTACTGACAAATCCAAATATAAGGGAAACCGTAGGACCGGTACAATCTTTCCCGTATAACCGAAATCCATTGTAACCATTTTAAGGATTACCCCTGTAAGCGGACACATCATAATTTAGATTGAAAAAAAACTTTTTGTTAGGGAAACAAGGTCAAGATATACACAGCCTTGTCCATTACAAGCAATTAATAAGTATTAGTTAAAACAGTCATTTATTGTTGTTTGCTTTGTCTTAGTTTGGGTTAGACGAACACGTGAAATCATGTTATGTATATAAAAAAGTGTTTGGTTGAGCTAAAAAATATACTCTTGAACTTACACTTTCTGCATCATTTCTGAAACTTTCGAAGCACTTGAAATTGATAAAGGCTCTTTATTTTTGTATCAGAGTCTTCAGACTCCACTTTATCGCTGTTCAGTTACATGTTAGAGACTATTTGTTGAGTGGTAAACGAGTTTGTTTTCCTTCTTGTCGACATTTTAAACTGAATAAAGTTTATTTTCAAAGTCAGAGCTACTATCAGCAACGTTATTCAGCTTTAAAATCTAATAATACAATGACCTACCTTAAAGTAAAACGTTATGTAATGTAAATGCTTGGACGAGTAAAATAAAAGAAGAGATATAATAAGAGTTAAGAGATAAGAAAAGTAAGAACTTTGCTGACATACAGTAGGTCCTTGCTACTTCAGTCATGCATTTCCTAATTTATTTTTATTATTTGTCTCACAAATTCCTTATAAGTGACCTTAATTTTCAAAAAAATTAAATTGGTTCCCTTAAATCTAGATGATTAATTTTAACATTGGTAGCATAGAAGGCATACCAAATATTTTGAATATGTCCCTTTAGGCAAGATATCCATTTAAAGCGGATCTCTAATTGTCGGATTTGTCTGTATTTACGTTTAAATGTCTTAGGCAGTTAATTTAAAGCAAAAATTTTTAGATCCATTGGTATGCATTAAATTTAAGCAGCATTTAATCATTTATTCACACAATTTCATTTTATTGCTCCAAATCATTTCGCCCAAAAAACTAATAGATTATTTAATAGCAACTTGATAAATAATTACAAACAGAGATCTAATTTCGCAAGGTAAGTTGCAAAAACTTCACAGATGGTCTTGATGAAACCACATAAGTTAATAAAGTTGTTTGCCACACAGTAGTAACTGTGTAGCAATGTTTACTAATTTAGTACTTACGTCGTCATGTCACTATTGTGAAAACTAGTTTGTTGATTGTTGTCTGCACCAAATTCTCGTTTGTAGTGATCTCTTAATGCTGCTGCAAATACATTTTGAACAGCTAAAGATCTAAGAGGCTCGGTATTAAATAACTGCATGCGAATGGCTGAAAATTTGCCTATAGGGATCTCAGTTATTTAACCTCAATATTATTACGTTAATTTGTAAATTCCATTTTTTTTTCTCTTGAAAGATAATTAGTTTTCATCGCAGCAGCACACTAGACGTTCTACAATTTATAAAACACCTGCTTTTGAGTAAAATCATAATTACGTACCTCATAATTAAAGTGGCCCGTCATGCAAACAGAAAGTGTAATCAGCTTGAGAAAAAGCAAGCGCCTACAGGTTCTGATCTTCAAGAAAACACCAGTATGTTTCAGTGTGAAGATTACTACGTATACCAATTCAACATTTGTAAAAATAAAAAAAAAATATGTTTGCAGCTAATATATGTACGCTCATTCTTAATAGTTAGTTATTGACGTTTATTTTAGTTTGCAGTTTTAAATTTTGTGAAATACATGTGCAGAGTTACAGTGGGATTGTATAAATTACGTACTAGTAAAATAAACGAAGGTACATAAAAAGCATTTAAATCAAAAGGTTTTTGAAACAATTAATTAAGTGCATAAACTACGTACGTAACCTCATTACCTTAAAATCAAAACCCTGGAAATTAAAAAACAAAATTAATAAAAATATGTCATCGGTGTTGTGGTAACGCATGATGGATGTTTCAGGTTCTCCTATTTAATACATAGTTCTTATTTCCTTGTAAGCAATAATTGTCCAACGTGCAATTAAATAAGCTTTTGAGGTTCAGAAAGGGATTAAAATAATTTATAATAGTTTAAGTAGTTTCAATTATTCATAAATTAATGGGTAATTTTTATTAAATAACATAATTGCAAAAAAAAGTTAACAGATTGTGTCGAGTGATATATCATTTGAAAGCTCTTCAAAAATAATTAGACATCATTTTTTTTGTTTTTTCATCGTGACTCATACAGCACATTTTTGGCAGCATTTAAAAATTAAAAGACCGTTATCTTGAAAACTTTTTGTTATAATGAAGGCTCATTACGTTATTTAAATTCTACTGGTAATTACCTCTCGAATGATATGTGGCTCGATGAAATTGGTCCAGTATTGCAGAATTTTCAAAATTCCGGTAAATTATGTAGATCGTCTAATTATTCCCTAATATTAAAAACCACAGTATACTGAATATAACTGTTTCCTACTAATTAAATCAAAATACCAACCTTATAAAATTTATTCCGTAATTATGTAATCTAAATTAAAATCAGGCTCCATTCTTGCTAATGATAGAACCTACATCTAAATCCAAATATAAGTAATAATATTCTCCTCACTTAAGTAATTTAACTAAGCAGATCTGTACTAGATTGCCTGGGGCCACCGCCAAGTCATTGTAAGGGACAAATTAAAATACTATGCGGGATGTACTATTAAAGCCATTGCATAATTTTTAAACCCTATTTACTAGTAATGACTAAGGTATCAAATTGAACCCTGAAGCAGGTAAACCAGTCTTGGAATAGCAGTTGAACTTAGGATTAGTACAATTTTACTGAGAAATTGCAATTTTCGTATCTTGTAAAGATTTTGCAATAAAAGTACAAAATTATGCAGGTCCTGCAATATGATACAATGTTTTTCGTGGTAATTTTTGTGTTAACATATTAAAATTGCATGCATAATGTTATGTTCCGTCCGCAGGACGGGCCGCGTTACTATAGCTCATGAAAGTCAAAACCTGAAACAAAAGTTTATCTGGCAGTGAAATCCCAAACTATTTATTATTGCGCTTCGGATTAAAATAAATAAAATTCGTTGCACAACTAAAAAAAAGCTTCGTTGTACAACGTTATTGCATAACTTTAAATTATGAATAAGTTAGGCAGGCTACAGTGGTGGTCGTAGGAAAATTGTGAAATTTTCAATTATTATAAGCCTGCTCAAGGACATCAACCAAAGTATAAAATTTCAATGCACATAACTACTCGTTGCTATCAATAAAAATCTGACGTATATTTATTATGGAAAGCCTGTTATAGAAGTTATTAAGCTCATAAATATACCTATGCATACATAATTTATGAAGTAATACTATAATTATAGGGTTGCTACTTATATATTTATATGATTAAGAAAAGCTGTAGTACTAATATTATTTCCTAAAAATATGTAAGTATAGTTCTTCCTTTTACTGTCTTTATAGCATGCGATATTAGAACGTCAGTTGCAATTAATTAGGTGTTATCTCTCTCGTAATAAAGTTACGTTTTATATACCACCAATCGATGATATCATCCTTTTAATTAGGACTCTTGTTTACCTATCCCAATAATTTAATAAAAATCCCTTCAATATTATCAATCTCTGTAAGAATTAGTCAATCTAGCACATTTTGAACATCAGCAATAACCCTTGCCTTACCAATCACTTTACTTTCAATTTGCAATTCCAACGTAGATGTTGGTCTCTATCAGCTTCATATTGCTACTAAAATCATACTCGACAATTTTGAATATTTTGAATTGTTTAGTTTAAATAAATTAAATTTAATTACTACTTCAAAAGGCGAATCTAAACCCACCCATTTCAACTGACTGTAAGTTCTAACACCTGTAAACTAAACCTTATTTATTTCTTTAAATTCTACAAAATTAGGGAACTTCGCTCTAATTTGTTTTAATTTCGAATTAAGTTTGTTAATGTATTGGAGAGGCAACCGAAAGTGAGGTCTGGCAAGGATAAAGCTGCCGTTCACTTGCATGCAAAATTTATCCTTGCGAGACCTCACTTTCGGTTGCCGCTACTGTAATTATATTTTTACATATTCACACATACGAGGCGTCATAATTGTATAGCAGCGTCTTGCAACATAATAGTTGCACATGTTACCCATTAATTTCAAAACGTGCAACTTATTGAAATTATGAAAATTTTATATAGCTTAAATCTTAGAAGACTTTGCTACAATTTGCGTTTTTGACTCAGCATGTCCCGCCAAAGTTTATAAAAATAAAATTTTGGTTTTTTGCATCCTGTATTATTCATATTCCTAATTCATTTTGACGAAAACTGTTTTTTTTCTTATTCCTGGACAATTTTTTTCCGCACTTTTTCAATTTCAATGATTTTAATTTGTTTAGACAAAATTTTAAAAAGCGGAATTTAATTAATATTTTTTGTAAATTTCTTTGAGAAAAAACAAAATTTTAAAATAATTTAAAAATTTTAAATTGCATTTAAAAAAATTAGTAATTACAAAAACTTAAATTGCGTCCATATTGTATGAAAAGTATAGCTAGAAGCTGCAGGTCAGGGTGCAACAAAATAAAAATTTTAATTTTTTGAAACTTTGGCAAGTCACTGTTACTGAAAAACGCAAAATACGGTCAAATTATTTTGATTTGTGCTATTTGAAACTAGCCCAATTTTGGTGGGTGGAAGGCTTTGAAATTAGCAGATAACGTGTAAAACCATTCCCTTGTCAGTGTTGATTTACTTCTAGTATTTTAAAGACAAGCTCACAAAGACACTGCTTGATGTTTTACGTTTTTTTCATTGTGGCAGTAATAAAAATCTGATTTTTGAAAGCATATACGCAAAATCAAAATTAGCACAAAAAAAAGGAATTACTACTAACCTAATTGAAACGTAAAATTTAAAAATTGAACTACGCAATTAAAACAGCAATAAATAGTTAATGCATTTCTTACTAGGCAGATACAGGGTAAACCAAAGGCTTTTAGAATAATCAAGAAAGTATTCTGTTTAAAGAAATAATTACTTCAACAGACTTAAAATTCCTTTAAATAGGATACACGTAGTGACTAGTGACTTTCGATTTTGTTTTACAGGGCAGCTTTCGCTGTCTTTACGGGATGAGAGTAGTATTTAGTAGAAAATACCATTGGTTATTTACAACAATTAAATGAAATATTAAGGTTACCTGCAGAACTAAATCTGTATACTATTTTGTAAGCAAGCGCCTTATACAACCAAATATCAAACACTGCTTACTACTTACCTATTTAATTTTTATTGGCAGGTAAATAGCTTTAGGTTTTGTTTTTAAAAATAGCCTAAAAAATAGGCAAAAATTTGAAAGATTACTGATGTGACCTATTTCTGAAACAAGTTTTTATTTGTTTTAGATTTTTTTCACAACAATCTTTAGCATTCGATATGCTATTAATTAATGCTTTTGTACCAAACCTGTTGACTTCAACTCGGATTTTTCTACGTTCAAGTCGCAAATATGTACCAGCGCAAAATCATTTCAAATCACTGCTACATAAAAACATCGATAATAAACTTAATCAACACGAATTAGACCAAGAACGTTTCATGCAAAAAACTGCTTTAACAATCCCTCACAATGTCTGCAATACAATTGAAGTAAGTAACAACAAATCCGGTTATTTTTAGGTTTAGTCCAAAAAGCTGTTGCAGAAACAATAATTATAATTATATTTTTATGTATGTAGCCAGTTTTAATATCACCGAAAGATACGTACAAGTAATTATATGAAAATTAAAACATTTAGTTATTTGCATAACAATGTTGAACTATCGAAACGCAGAAAGTTGCTGAAAGTGAGAATGATAACCTAATGGATAACGTGGCCTCGATGCCTACTGAGGATTACTTTCTTCCTTATGTTTCGTCCATTGGCCCGGAATTGACTACAACGGTCACGGTGCGTATTTGCAAATGTTCACATTTTCTAGTTTGGACTCTTAATTATTTATTTGTATGTACAATTATTGTGACGCTACCCTGTCATTACAATTGCAGGCCAAACTAAGTACCAAGTGTTACTCTGGTGGAATGATGCCCACAGCATGTGCCTCCTTTACATTTCCTCAGATAATGGGTTATTCCAGGGCTAGTGAGTTACTCTACATATGGGCACAAGTGTCTCAGCCAAGTCAGCTCAAGCAGTTGGTCTCATTTCGCAAGTTTTTTCTTCGCAAAGTTCTGAGGTTGAAACTAGCAAACGAGTCAAGGCATTGGCAAAAACTCCCACTCAGGTATAATTAATTAATTGAACATGTTCCTTGGGCAAGGAGTAAATCTTTAATCTTATAACTACACAAACACAATTTCAGTGAATGCTGGTGTTCGTTCTTGTTTTGCACATTTATTTCTACTTCTTCTTGTCTTTACTTTTTTTGCACAGGATTTAGTTACAATAAAGAAACGTGTCAGAGGCTGTAAGACACAAGCCTTACATAACGTAAACGAAGACGAGTGTAACAGCATGTTTAAGCGTTGGCAATCTAAAGACAACAGAAATTTCAATTTTCTGTCGTTTTACACCAGTTATAACTAATTCGAATGTGTTGAATCAATTTCGAAGAAATAATTTTGCATTCATTTTAGTTTTGAAGTTGAAAATAGATTTGTTGTCCTGAACGTGATAAAGGAAACAAAATTGCTCATTTCAGCTAATTTGACACAGATTACAGATGCTTAGTTTCATCTGGTTATAGTTTTTTAAGCGTCCGTTACTTCTTTCTATCAGAAACGTTAGCCAAAAAAATATATAAATTAATATTTCCTAGAATTAGTTGCAAAATCTAATTTTTGTGAGCGATTTTTCTAAATGAACTAATTAAATCTTGAGCTACGTATACAACTTTCCATTAGCCTGTTTTGCCATTTGAAAAATATTTTAATGTAATTACAATTTTTGTGAATAAAAACATAGTTTAAAAAAACTTGTTTTAATGGGATTGATCCACCTGCTGAACTTGAACGATAGGACGATGGACAATGTCTGCAACGTTTATATTTAATAGGTAACTTATTCCATCTGGTGATTCCGGTGACGTGCACTTTATTCCTTGGGATTATCATACGAAAGTGAACAAAATTCTCGCCATTAAAAATAAAAAAAGAAACATTTTCAACTTTAAAATTTGTTTTTGATTTTCGGAAGTTGTACAAAATTTTGCGTTGAATGAAAATGAAATATTTCTAAAATTTAAGAAATGTTTAGGTTACTTTAAAGATTATTAACCGATGATGTCGACTTTCAAAATTTACAAAAATACAATGAAAACTGGAAATGTTGTAGGTCCTAAAATCAAAATACATAAATGGTTTTTAAAACGTGTTAATATGAAAATTAATTGCAAATTCACAATTATATGAAACATTGCGAAATAATTATAGTAATAAATTAAGCAAATATATTTCGTCAGAATTACTGTGGTTTTTTTAAAATGTACAATTAACACGTTAGTTAATATCCTTTTTCACAAGTTGTAATTTTTAGATGCTGAGCTTTAGCTATTGAAATAGTTTTAAGTCCGTCTGTCTGTCTGTACGCCTGTCAGCGTGTATGTTGCAACTCTTTCAAAAATTTATGGACGATCCCTTACTTGCGGCAGTTAGTTCAACACAGAACACTCGTTTACTGCCGAGGAAAAATTGAAAATTGTGAATTGTGATAACATGATAGTTAGTCCGTTTGGTTTAGTTAGTCACAGCTTGTTTGTTATTTCTACCTATTTACATAATTTGTTAATAATTATATATAGTTTAGTCCATTGGTTTCGATTTTCTAAGTACAGGTTCCTGATGGACACTTTTTTTCATTCAACTTGAAATTCTCCTAGGTTTTACATCGAATATTTCACTAAATTTTTTCTGCTGGGTGACTGATGCTGAATTTTTGAAAACTAATAATTAATTGTGTTGTATTCGGGTATTTTGTAAAAAATTAAGCTGTTAGCTTGAGCTGTTGTCGTGTTTTGTAGTCACATCAGTTGTCAGTTAGCAGTTTTCTAGCCTATTTTATTAACCCATGCGTAATGCACATACCTACATATAATTATAGGATACAGATATTCAGGGATCGTCTATAATGACGTCCTTTAAATATCATAGTTTTGTGTACCCGTAATTCAAACATTAAAATTTTTTCAAGCCTATTTTAACATAATTACATGTAATAAACACACCAAGGTATATAAGTTATAGATATTCAGGGATCGTCCATAATGACGACCTACAAATATCAGTTTTAAGTACTCGTGATTCCAACATTAAAATGTGTACATGTAATGAACATGCCTAGGTATAATTATACACTTAGCCGCAAAATTGAGTATACGGCTTATGATTTTATATTTCGGCAGCTGTGGTCTTTACAAAACACAGACTGCAAGTAAAACAAAAGTCACCCTATACTCCGAAATTTATAGGGTATCTGAAACATGAAACCAAATTTTGATTTGCAAAATATTTATTAGCGTTTAAGCCATAAAATCAAAAAAAGACAAAAATGTATGTTGCAAAATTGAGTATACACGGGTAACTATTTTGTTTGATTTTCATGGCATTTCGGAAAAGTAAGTTTCCAATTTAATTTTTTGTTGCTTGTATATTATTGCTACGCATGTGGAGTAACGTATTTTGAGCTTTCTGATTTTTCAAAATTTTAGCATCCTCGTAATGAATTCGGGTAGGATAGAAACTTCTCTTGCTATTTGCAATTTAGTTATTCAGCACCGGCAAGAGGATAAAAATGGTTCCATGTCATCAAGTAACATTGCAAAAACTGTTTACCTACACCAAGCTGCAGTGCAAAGCATATTAAAAAAATTAAAATCACTAAAGGGGTCGATTAAACCCGAAACCGGGGTCGGAAGAAAGTCTTGACTAACAGAGAAGAAGCCCTTACTGTGCGAAAGACCAAGGTCAATCCCAAATTAAGTGACCCAACGGCATTAACTGACGATAAGTTATTCCC
>JAQFZE010003068.1:0-13240 GCA_034695245.1 Dicyrtomina saundersi | reverse complement strand
CAATTGCAACTGAACCAATACTTGAAATAACGTTACACGGGCGTGTACATGGGGAAAAGTGCGGCTAATAAGCAGCGGTAAAAATATGAATATATTATTATTCATTTGACACCTTCCATACTAGTGATTCCGTACATAGCACATAATGTATAGTGTAATCGTCCATCCATATATGATGCCAGCTCCGCAGAGACACTACTTGTAGTCGTAATTAAGGCAAGGTGCTAATGACTCTCAAATGTTTTACCCACACGTAATTATCTAACTCATTGTTCAAATGGACTCTGCTTGAATGGATATTTTGTGGTAATGACACAGATGACTTCACATTTACGAGCCGCTCTAACTTATAAATTATAACTTTCTCTCTCATAACATTTCCAACTTGAACTGTGAAAAAAAAATCGAAAGGAATGTTTATTCATTAATTTTTTCGTTGACTCCAATAAATTAATTCAGTAATTCTGAGAGAGCTCTAAAAAACCTAAAACTATTAATGTGATAAATTAAACCCTTTTTAATGAGCTTTCAGCAGTTGCAATATTTTTCACATTTAACAAGAATGAGGGGTAGTACATAGTTTTAAATTGATTTTTCATGGCTTAAGCTATGTGATAACTGGTACTGGTAGTAGGAGCTATATACTTTTTTTTGTATTGAATAATTATTTGAATTTCCGTCATTTGTTCCTATCGGAATTCGTATTCTGCTTCCAGCTAAAACGTAGAACGTAACTAGCAAGAAGAACACGCTCTCCAAATTGTCCATTAATTTTTTTTTGCCTTTTTTATATACACAACAGATAGCATTCCCCTATAACTATATAACAAGATCCCGGTAGGTAGATCCTCACCCGCACGTAACCCGTATACTAGCTAGTTCCATTTCCCTTGAAGGTATTACATATATACACTTAAGCTACAGATCTTTTGGCCTTAATAGTTTCGACGAAATTCAAAGTAAACTATTTAATAAATAATGATAAAGCGGAGTGTATACATATTATAAGCTTTATTTTTTGTAATTGTTTGACTCAAAAGATTAATACTGCTTTCATATTGTCAAAATAAATCTTTCTAGAAGGGATTTAAATGAAAGCAAAAAAAAGTATTATATATCAAACACACGATTTAGTTTTTTTGCGGAATCTTCCATCTCTCATAGTTAAAAGACAATCGAGTTTTTTGCAACGTCAACTACAATGTGCACACATCACCTAATGTTAAGGGAACTGAAACTACAAAATTACAATCTATAAGATATTATTTGCTTAAATTCGGAACTGTGGCTCTGCTGTGTGTGCGGTGTGTTAAAAAAAAACATATGTACCTACCAAGGTACGTTAGGCCGTAGACATGATGATCCCTCTGAGCATTGTGCATGTTGTTGTGTGAGCCATTAAAGCTAATTCTACAAACGCCTATGACATGCTTATGATTTGCTCACGCATAGTAACTTAGTAGTAATCTTCCTCTGCCATTGAAATGGGTAATGTCTTCTTGTAAAAGTTTTACTGACTGTGAGTTCAAGCTTTGAATTTGGATTTGTCTTGGGCTTTGTGTGCTCATTTGTGAAGGTAAGAATTTGGAGTATGTGCACTTGTGTTGTATGTACCTAGGTACGTACGCAAATATTGCGTTATACTGTCGGCCGGAGCAAAGATTTACTCAAGAACTCAAAAGAGACTCTCAAGCTTTTCTTTTTCTTTCATTGATTCGCAAATTAGGCATTTCTTTTCACATGCAAATGAAGTATGTAATCCTCTATTTCTTTACGTAATGGCACAATCGTGTGCACACATTATTCTATGTGAAAAAAAAAAACGAGGAAAATACCCTTTTGCCTTGAAGGTCAATTTTTCACCTCAAACACACTGTAGAAAATATTAAGAACGAGAGAGAAAGAAAAAGAGGATAGATATCTGGAATCTGGAACTCCGTCTCTGTACTGTGTGTGGAGAGAGAACCAACAAAATTACAGCAAGAAACTGAAAATAGGGAAAAAACTGAGCCTCAGCTCATGTGCCTTCCTGAATACAAAGTAACCTTAATTTCATTGAGAAATAGACAACATCAAGTGTGAGCTCTGTCGGTGGAAATGGGAAGAGAATGATACAATAGCAGTGGCTCCGGCGTGAGCATAATACAGCATAGCTGCATTACATTAAGAAGACTACGAAAGGAACGACCCTTGAGCTTCCAGATTATGTCCATGTAGATAATCATGTACTGTACTGGCTACTCGTACATATATAAAGCTGTACAAGGAGTAAATATATTTTTCAGAATCAGATAGCTTGATTTCCTTTTCACCGTCAACATGAGCATTAACGCTCTGGGAATTCTCTTGAGATTTCTCCGTTTTATCTCGTGGATAATAACATACTGTTGAGAGGACTTTGTATCTTGTGTGATTTCCAGCGTTAGCTTTCCAAGTTGAAGCTTGTCCCTGGGATCTTGCATGGAAAGCATGGAAATAATATAGGAATTCCTTGTGTAGTCTCGTATTTACATGGAAACCAGTGAGGCGATGTACGCCCGTACAGCGGAAAACAGTGTGAGGTTTAATTTAGAACCTGGCGGGGGCGGTCTGAGGTAGGTTGTCAGATGTGGAATAATGAATTTGCAATTATTCCTCTATTCCAGTCTTTATAGTTTCCAGTTGGATTTGGACTTGGCTGAACACAGAGCGGTTTGAAAATATATAATATGTAGGTTGGGGAGTTCTGCTCAGTGTTCATTATTGTCCTTGGGCCTTGTTCGTGATACATGGGTTACAAGAATTCTCGGTATATACACAGGAAAGCTCTACAGCTGATTTCTTATGTCTTACAGAAAAGGAAAAGGATTTTCATCAACCATGAATAAGCAAAGATGCAAATTATGACTTGTGTAACGAAGAAGCAGTGGGTTAAAATGTCGCCAAGTTTTCAAGTAACAAGTCTCACATTACACACACACGCTTAGAGACACCAACTGCAAACTACCAAATACCAAAGACCAAAACCAAACCTACCCTCCTCACTCATGACTCTTATTATGCATATATGTCATGAATTTTCTGAGACTTTTGTGTACTCACACTCATACACGCACAGACTGACTTAACATGAACCTCTCTCCTTATGTAGGTACGTTCTGTCTGGTTTCCACGTAGCATTTAGTTGTTATGGTATATATGGCTGTCAACTAGCCGGCCAACATGACGCGCGGTCTTCTTCCCTGCCTCCCTTTGTTCAGTCAGAGCGTCTTCTTGTCGTGACATTGAGTCAGAAAGACTGGACTGCCTGCTAGGATAAAACAGCGTGTGCTGATAATGTTCCCTCACACACACACACACACACTGTACATTGTAAGCACACACATGTCTACAACCCAGCTCACACGTTATTTTACACAAACTTTTTGACTCACTAGTCAGACTCTTTTTCCCTATTCCCTCCTTGATTAATCAAGATTTGTGCTGTGTGATGTGTGTTCGTCTTACGGTTTTGTATACATTACACTCCTGTCACTACACATTCTGAGTTGGGGGCACAATATGAGCATGTCTGAAGTAGTGGTAGGTTGGTCGGTATGCGCATATGATCACATTTAAACATTATTAGAAAAGGATGACGCCACCGTACCATGTGTTACATGTTAAAATCTGGCACTGGATGGAGGGACGAAAGACTCTATATAATATGTAAATTTTGATAATAGTAAATCTTTGATTAAAACCGATTTGGATCCCTATAGCTATATTTGTACTTTAGTGGCATTTGGAGCTTATGGTATGATCCAGTAGTGGTCTTATCTGTAAAAGTCAAAGGCTTCTATAATTCTAAACAAAAATAATAATTTATTCTAAATATAACATACATTAATATGTAGAATAGAATATAATTCACAAGAAATAAGTAGGATACAGGATACAGTACAGATTACGAATTACGAGGACACACAGTACAGTAGTGGGATAAGGAGCAATCGGGAAAAATTTGCATGGAAATAGGCCAATGCCTTTATTATGAGTAGCACATGTGAAATCTACACTAAATAATTAGCAGTAAATTTAAATTAGGTATTTGAGTTAATTACTTCAGGTGACCATGTGGCCATGTGGGGCAGGAGGATTGTGCTGTGAGAGAGTCTCTCTCCTCTCTCTCTTTCTCCGCTCTCTGAGAGCATGGAGTGTAATGGAGCGTGTAAATAATTTGACTACATTTAGCTATAATATATCAGCGTTGATGATTAATTACATTCATTCCATTGTACTCTGGTTCGTATTAAAATGCAGTGGGCTGAATTGAAATGGAAGTAATTTCTTCCTATTAAAGAAAACTAATGAACTTTTCCTTGTGGTACTTGATTATGAATTCACTGTAGGAAAGAGAATATTACTCGGGCCACGTCCTAATCTCATCTTAAATAGGCAATCCTAATCTTGACTCAGCTCTCATGCGAGCAAGTCTAGTCCCAAGTTTTCCCAGAGTGTAAAATATATATATATAAACGTGGTGGGCTCTCTCTTGTATAACAGAGGCTCCACTCCACCAGCCACAAGCTTAAACTACCTCGTACCTATGTAGTAGTTCAGTTTCAGTTTGTTGTATTTTGTTCGTGTGTAATAAGAGGACATGGACGTAGTGTAGCATAGTCAAAGTCGTCGTATTATTTAAAAGTCAGAAAGCAATGAGAAAATAAAGCGGAGAAATAAAAAAACATAAAATCGTACAGAAAAAGTTCAGTTGTGTCACGGAATCCATGATTTATTGAAAGGAATGAGTGTAGATTTATACAAAGCGGGTTACTTTACATTCTACTCGAGGACGCTGGAGCACAAAGATATACCATGAAACAAAGGCTGAACACAGAAACTGATTATGCAAATTATATCAAAATCCAATGAGTTTGTTTCCATGTGGGTTTGAATAAGTAGGCATATAGGTATGCATGGGGTGTGAAGTATATTATGTAGTACTTAGCTTACTATATGTATCAGCCCTATATAAGAGCGGACTCGGGCTCATCATTCTGTACATGTACACAAAGGAGTTCGAAAGTCTCTCTCTCTCTAAAGTTAATTATTGTAATTGTAAGATATTACATTCAAAAGCTAGAACAATAGTGAGACGGCAGGACTGTCTAGCCGAAATTGAAATCAAACAAAGCAAAAAGCATCTGGAATCTTCTTACATGTAGATGTAATTGTGACTTTTCAACTTGGATAGGTTTATATATTTATATAAATATATATATTATGCAGTATGTAGTTCATTCAGATATTATAAAATACGAGTAGGAAAGCGCATATAATATTCATACAATCAAATATCTCTGTACATTTACATATAGTAAGAAATCGCCACAGTTTAATTTGCATCTCTCAGGAGCATGTACTAATATAGTCGTTGCTGTGAGTGTATTATCCGTATCCGTATCCCGACTGCCACTACATAGCTCTGCGAGTCTGCATTTGATAAAATAACATGAAATTAGGAAAATTGTTGAAGAAATGATACGGATTAGTAATTGGAAGTGGTGGCGTAGATGCATGTAGATAGGTAGGTAGGTGGATGGGAGAGATAATCATCATTGGGTCAAAGATCCTCCTTGCATAACAGAAGCATAGGAGGACATGCAGAATTCCAAAAGAATTTTGAAAAATGAGTTTTAGTTTCAATAATTTACAATGCTATTGAGATGGGATTTGAAAAAATCATTTAAAATCAAAGATTCATTTTGCCCATTTCGACAATGCATAATGATTATTATACGGAGTGATTTTATTTGAATATAGGTATGGCTGCTACTGTAATGTTTAAAGTGCGTGGGACATCCTCATTCCCTTCTATACCAAACTCAACCAAGTTAACCATCTTTGATCACCTTGTTTTAATCATCCTCCCGTCAGTCATATATAACACATATTTACTCCCAATCTTCTCTGTATGATCTTCTATCTTGCTCTGAATCGAAATCGAATCGTTAATCGTATGTACAGTCGCAGCATTGAGCAATACTTACAACAAAAAAGTAATAATCAGTCATAACCGTAAGTGTTTCCTAGCTATGCCTTTCGGTCACGTTTGTCTTTGTATTAAATCGAATAATTATTGTTTAAGGCTCAATACGTATTGCGTACCGTTTTAATATCAGATTGTAAATGGGCATTGCATCATTACCTTTGACATTTGTAAAAAATTATTATTTATTATTGCCATCATAATTCCTTAAATAAACCAGACTGTCAGGCCAGACTATAGGATACAGATAGTCCGTCATAAAATGTTTCTTATTTTTTTTTGTCGTAAATATCACAGCCCAAAGGAAATTCGACAGCAATGAATCTTTCGGCTCGTTTGTTCCATAATTTTCCTTACCTTTCCCACTTTTTAGTATGTTAATAATTAAATGAAATCTTTAAAAAAAAAATAACTGACTCTCCTGTATAGCATTTGTTTCTTTCTACAACTCCTATGGGTCTGAAAACAAAAACAAGATAGGCACCTAGATAGGTGATATACCATATAAAACGCACCTGCTCTTTCTATACCTGCTTGCAGTACAGTTGTTTATTGTACAAGTCGGTCTTATTCGTCGATATTTTTTTTAGTCGTTTCGTTAACCATAAATATGTTTATATGCAAATTAATTTTTTTTTGTCAGCAGTGGTAAAAGAAATTTGTGGATAATTACGGGATGGTTTTGCACCAGTTTACCCACCTTCTATCCGGTTCAGTACTCCAATTTAGTTGAGGCTAATAAAATTCAGATAGTAATCGAATAGATTTCAATTTAGATAAATTAATGTCGTCGTTCTGCACACTTTCAATCCACACAAAATCAGTACGCTTAAAAACACTCTGACTCTGATCTGTTAATGCTAAATATTGCATTATTATACTAGCACGGCGTTACAGATACAACTCTGTGATAACTTTTACCATAGCGTTATCGTGCAGTTTAGTATGCATACAGTATAGATCACAATTCTTATAAGCAAGAAGCAATACCTCATTCAGTGTTTTTTTAGTACAACTTGAATTAAATTTTTATTGGATATTTTACGTTGTTTTTTTCGTCGAGCAAATCGTTTATCAGTATATAGGTAGGTACTAGCTGTTTAAAATAGCAAATTGTTTGATAATTCAGAATTACATAATTTCTATACTATGTACGTAGGTAATAACATTTCAATATCTATAGTAGGTAGTTCGGTCCTTGCAGGTTATTTAGTTACTATATAGTGTGTAAAGCAAGGTACGTACAGGAAGCTTCGTGAAAAGAGTGATGGCAATCAAATCATATTACTTGGAGCCATACAAGTTAAAGTTTAGGATGAAATAAAATAATGCGAGTCGTTTCATCTGGATTGAATTGGCTTTGCTTTTTAGTTGATGGTTGATACTCTGAGAGAGCTTCTGTGCGTTAGTGTGGTGGTGTTTGTGTGTGCACATTAAATGGGAGAATGGGAGAGGTACTCAGATCAGACTCCTCGACTGTCTCACTCTGTCAGTCTCGGAGAGACTCGCAGCTAATGCCCTGCTCCTTTTCCCTTCTTGTTGACTCTTTCATTTTATTACACTGTCTGATATTCGCATGATATCTATCTATACAGAGAGACACACTTTAAGCTCCGCCAAAAGGGATTCATTGAATTCATTTTCATTTGGTATTTTGTCAGTGGGTAGATGAGTAATTTTGAAAAACAGGTAGGTAGGTAGGTAGGTAGGTAGGTACTTTCATGTAGCTTTAGAAGTCGAAGAGATGAATATTAAATTCTCCATCTACCCCTCACAAAGCATATATCTGTAAGTAGGTATAGGAAGGTACACATAGTGAGTAGGTAGGAAGAAGAAGACCCAAGTAAACTATAGCTCCTAGCTCTATTCTCTTACTTATTAGTTAGTCTCGGTCTTGGTATTTGTACAAGCGAAAAAAGGGTTAGAAGATCAACTGGATTGGATTTCCCATTTACCAGCCATTTTCAAATTAAAGTGAACAGGTGTATACATTTTATGTTGACTATGTAATGCTATTCTCATGTTTTTCATTTTATCCGTATAATTCATTTTAGCTTTCTCATTTGAAGTCACTGTTAGAAGATCTAGTTCCAAGAACCAAAATTTAGTAGGTATACGGATGAACACATCTATCTACCTCATACTATATGAAGGCGCATATTACATAAGTATAATTATTCATTAGATAGAACATCCATCCACACTACCCACATTATCTTATGTGTGCTTACGCTTGGTCTTGTTTAACATTTTGCTCTTGAGTCATGAGACTTTTGACTTTCCTGTACTTTGCACTTTTAGCCTTGTTCTTCTTGTTTATTTCAAGTTTTCTGTACGTATACATATATTATAAATAATGTAGAGTAATGAATAGACATTCTTGTGTAAGACGGAGTGTGGCTCTTCGCACCGCAACCACACGATACATGTATGTAATGTGTTGTGTGTGGAGTGGGACTGCAGGGAGTACTCGACATCTATTATATACATAAGTCTAATTTTTTACCCGTTTTATTTAAACATCCCTATAGCATAATATGCTTTGTAACCTACTACGTCTACCTACCCTACCTACCTATATGCATTCCTCAAGACAGATTTTTGTTTGAGATTTAAAAACGTGTACAGAATACGATTGGGATTGCCTTGATGGCTATGATAGGGAATAAAATGTGAAGCATTCAAATCATTCCGAGTTAATCATACAATATATCATATAGACAGAGGCTTGTATGGACAAGCATATTATAGTTTCAGAATCTTCTATATAATAATATGCTCACAGTGTATTTAGCATGTTTTCTAATTATGCGTTTGGATGCTGAATGGTGTAGGAGTGTTAAATTACGATTACGACATACATAAGATTGGTATTTGGTATTTAATCTTGATCGTAATATTAGCTTACGTCCTATCTGTTAAAGTTGAGGATTGGATTCCAGTGTTACATGTTTCCATGTAGTGAGTTTACATGTTCTTTGACGTAGAAACGTAAATTCGATAAGGTTGCTTACTTAAACAAGATTTTGTGCATATGTAATGGACTTTGAAATGTGTTTTGGTTCTTGGCTCAGTCTTGCCTTCTTCCCTATGTGTTCTGCTAGTGTGCTTGTTTGAAGCTTCTGTTTGAGTTCAAGTGCGTTTTTTCCTGTGTGTGTGCGTGCAGTCTATGGAGTCCTGAGGTGTGTTTCAGTTGTTCTGGATTAAAATTAATTCCTATATGATATATAATTATACGCTGAGCTATTTTTATTAGAAATAATTTAGTTTTATTTATAAAGATAGCGTAATAAAAATAGGAGTAACTCTGCGGCTATATCCACTACTACTGATTAAGGATAAGAGCAACTAATACTATTATTGTGGTTTCGATTTCGATTGAATTAAAGCAAGTCAAGGAGCTTATATATTATTATGTATCTTTCCTTGTCGTTATCCTCGACGTTGACTTCATTCTTTAGTTTCCATATAGTGTACAATATAATTATATGATTAGGATTTCTATTACCAACTTACAGATAAAGTTGATTTTAAATCCAAGATTTACGCACACATTCCCTCCACTCCACTGCCTCTGCCTGGGTTCTACAGTGTCAACCGCATTAATTGTTAATGATCTTTCCGGCTGATTGTACGTACACATATTTTAAGCAGTTTCCTTCGTACTACATTATATTATGTGCTCCAGATTTTGAAATAAGATTAAAGAATTAACCAAGTACAGAAGTGTACCTGTGAAACAAGTCCTGCGTATAGAGGAAAAATGAATAGAGTTAACAAGATAATAATTTATCTAATTAACTGCAAAATCCACTGAACGTCAAGAATTATTTCTTTGATCTCTGTGACGCGGAGTGTTGAGTTAAAAACCATTTCTCTTTTATCCCTTGCAAAATCTGTATCAGCAGAGTATTAGCATTTACTCCATAGCTCCAGCCTCATCTTCTTCACTTTTCTCTCTCTCTCTCTCTCAGCTTATCTAAAGGAGGTAAATTATTTAAACTGCGTTCTCATCTGTCCACTTTATATCACACGGTCTTCACGCTGTCCCTAATTTTTAAACCCCTGTTGCCCACCTGTGTGTACAACTTACTATAATCCCACAATATCCATGACATTGACTTGCTCGCCTCCTTATATGCTTGCTGGCGACTCACTCTGCTCATGGTATACTCGGTGTACTAATTCTAGGGGCTAGGAAAATTGACGAGAAATATATAAGAGGAACACGTGCAAATGTAATCTGGTGAACTTGTTCCGAAACGAATGGGAAAGCATTAACCTCAAGTATTTCAAATACTCTATATTCTAGTTAGTGTTTTTTGTCCTTTATATCCAGGTATTTACTTTTATGAAAGACCAAAAAGCTCTTACTACCAACGTTTTGTATCTAATCTTTATTTTTTTTTATTCAAGTCTTGCAATACCTTTATCTCGTATACTTTTAGCATATTATAGCTGTATCAAAAAAGTGCGGACTGGGTATAGTGTAGAGTGTGTAGAGGGCAGAGGGTAGAGAGAGAAAGAGAGTGAAAGAGTGGAAGGTACCAGTACATTAGTTTCGTAATGATTCTATATGGTATGGTTCTTCATGATATCGTATCTTGATCGTACGGTTAGGTTTGTCAGCAGAGACATTTACCATACGTATGACATAAACATTACAAGTGGGTTCCTTTAGACATCTTACCTATGCTCTCGCTCCACCTTCCTATATCCGTGCATGTGTATATGTGTTTGTAGGTGGAAGAACCAAGGGACTAAAAGACAGAAAGTTCACTTGAATCTCATAAAAATCAATTGCCTACAAAACCGTTGTTGTCACAAAGTCGAAGAGAGTCTATCTTTATTTGACTCGTTTCTACTCTCTATATTGTTATTAGCCTTCTTGTTAGTCTTTGAGAACAATAATAGCTTCCTAAGGAAATAACTATTTTTTTTTTCTACTGACTCATAATATGAAGGAGAAGGAATGTAAACTGTGTATTGGTTGGTGGACGGAGTACTCCGCGTTAGTGATTCAGCACAAGAGTTTACCATATACGAGCCGTAATAGGGAACTTACTTTTTGAACATTTACAATAAGATTGACTCTAACGTAAGTTCAAGTTAGACCCATAAACTATTACTGATACTGATTTGACCTGTTTGAAGATATGGAATTGCTGAATTTACAATCTGAGCAGTCAGTGTACACAGTGTGGTCGGTCTTCGTCTTCAGTAGAATTGGTCGGAGTAGGGTATGCCTATATGTATAGCTTTAGTGACCAATGATATATGTGTTACATAATGAGTGTGAGTAGCACTGTACACGCTATAGTGCGCAGAAAATACTATTCCCTTGACAGTTACAAACGCATTTTTCTAATTGTGATTTAGAAACAACTGCCAATCATAAGATTCGATCGCGAAACAAGAAAATAATGACGAGCTTCGGAAATGTTTCGATTTTGATCCTGTGTACAGATTAGGGATACAATATAATTATTATTATTTGTGAGGGTGAGGGTTCATTTCCATAATGTTATATCATTCCAACAAAACACCAGAACCACCAGCTTCATGTTGCACCTTTCGTATCTTGTCCCATCTTTTCAAAAGCTCAAATTTCCATGTACCCGTGTAACTGTTGTCCGAGTAATAATTATGAAATCAAATCAACAATAACATTCGCAGGAAATGTGGGAATATAATAATTGTAACACATTCAACAACATGTTCAGTACCTACCAACACCAGCACCGGGTGCTTATGTGCATACCAGTACTAGGGCTACATGCGTAACGCGTAGCATTGGAATTGATGGAATGCCTTTGCCTTATATGAACTATGATAAGCGCATGGGATGAGAATTATAATTCGTAGCATGACCATGTCTTCTATGTAATTGTATGGAGCTTATCAAAGAAGTGCGATTTAAATTGGTTTGAAGAGGTGACAGGCGATATGTCACACTGGTTCTTCGCAACTATTACGTATTTAATTATTTTGTATTGATTGGTCGAAATGTTGCTTTTCTTGTTGACTGTATAAAGAGTCAACTCACACAAGTCACTTTTACCAGTTGGAAGACGTATATACCTACATCATTGTTGTGTTAATATTGACATCAAAATACTGTACTGTAGTTCTCGTCTGTTTTCTGTCTATTTACGTCTTAATTTGTTAGATGAAATGACATTGACATGGACGACTGCAACAGGCGGAACGGCAATATGTAGTATGTATTTGATGTATTAATTTATAACCGCATTCTGTGTAACGTAATTCTTCATTGCTTGCCCAGTACCCATTTGATATTTGTCATTATTATTTGGTGGGAATGTTTTTACGTGTAATTAGATACATATGTGTATGTATTACGTTTGTATGTTTACAATACAATTATTCTCAAAGCCAGGCGAAATACAACAAAATCTAAACATTTTGTATAAACTTTACAAACTAAATCCTCAGACCGTATCCTTAGAAGTGCAAGGTTATATTATTCTTAGTTTTTTTTCAATTCATTATTCGTGTAATTATAATTGGAGAGTAGGCGTGCGGCGTGCAATCAGCAATTTGTCTTTATGTTTTCATGCTAGTCTTTATTTGTGCAATTATATGAATTACGTAGACTTCGTGGTAATAAGTAATTAATGAGGGTAGTTATAGAGCGTTTGCATTAATTCTTGCGACCAGTCGCTATCGTACGCTTGGAAATACTGCGAACTGAACGAAAAGTATTATGGTCAGTCTTTTTTAAAGCGTCACTGTGTAGAGTGTAGAGTGCAATGCTTTGTTTAGCATAAACTGCAGATATAAGATTTCATTTGTCGAGTGTCGCAATTTCAGCCATGTATTTAAACTGTTAACAGCGCTAAAATACATAATGCTTATGTAAATATACTAGCTGGAGTAACAGTTTTCGACATCCGGGATGTAACATGAGTCGAGTGAGATTTTTGTCTTCTGATCTTTGTTGAAGATGCAAACGGAGACAACTGCTTCCGCACTGGAGAGAATTTCTAACTCCCTAGTTTCTTGCTACACATAATGTAAATGCGGAGATTTGCTTTAAAGGTTGATGATGTTTTCTATTCTCGTTAACTCTGAGAAGGGTCAAGGTCAAGGTCAGGATCTCTAAACAACTGTTTGTGTGTATGTGTGTGTGTGTTTGAATTATTCACTGGTGCTGTACACTTGCATGTATAAATAAGTAGAGAACATTTATTTGATTATACAGATAGT
>JAQFZE010003067.1:0-13241 GCA_034695245.1 Dicyrtomina saundersi | reverse complement strand
GGCTGTACGATTACAAAATGGTTTTGCTTTAAATTCAAAATTATAGGATATCAATTACTAGTAACACAGTCAAGAATAAAATGATGCAATATTTGAATTCTGTCATCCCAGCGCTTGATATATGCTGCAGGGGCTTCTTCATATTTCTTCAGGAAAATTATGTACTGTTTTCGTTACTCTATTAGGTTAAGTAGTAACTAAGCAAAATTCCATATCTATTACATATACTATTTTCGAGGATGATTATACATATTATTTTTGTCATATGTGCGTATGTACTTAGTGTAATAATTTTTTTTAACAAAAGAAAGATAATAAAAAACCCAGAATAATAATAATAAATTCAATTTAGCTACGATGGCAGGAAGAAAATCTTATGTTTACCTATGGTAATTAAATAAAATTCCATCCTAATTATATAAAATATATACCATAAAAACTCAACTACGACTGTATCTTCAACTAATTATGTCCACTCATAATTCATAAACTTACTTGCACCTGTATACTCAGAGTTAAATATGATCGCACATAATTCATTAAATGTGTGGATTAGATAAAATACATGATGCTACCTCATAGTAGAATCATAATAATGCATTGATAAAATATGAATTCACCTATTCAGCTATATAAGTTTTCAGTGTATAAATATAATCTCATAATCATGTCTTGTTGATGATTGAGCTATTGTTTTTATCGGTTTATTGCTACTTCATGAAATATTCATATAGCTTAAAAAATGTAATCAAGCAAAAGTTTTTAAATTACCTTACCCACTTAATCATAAGTGCTTTTGATACTCATTTATAGTTTAAACAAACAGACAATGTAACCATACTGACTTCATTCAGGTATTGAGATATTACTATTCATTATAGCCTTACTGTGTGGTACTCTTGCGTGTTATTGTGGAAATCTTTTAATGAACCAAGTAAACATTTTATTATTACTGGTCTCTTTATTTAATATTTAGATGTGTGCCGATCAAAGCTGGGGAGAAAAGACGGCTTGGTAACACAAAAGTTTGACTACATTTTTCTTTGCTCCCTACACACAGTGCAGTGCAATCTAAATTGCATACATACAGTTCGGAGGAAGTGAGAGTGTAGTTAAAACATTTCAATAGCTTTTCTCTTCCTATAAACGCCATACGGCTCCCCTTGCTATGCTTCCGCCACACAGATTGGACAGGAGTGGCACTGGACCCGGCATGGTATGGACCAGAGTATAGCGCTTTGTTAGATTAAGACATAAGGACGAGGAAAGGAATAAATTATATTCTACTTCCCTCGGACTCATTCTTTCCCACTTCAACCTCCCTCTGTCTCAGACCCAAAGAGAGTAGAGGCGGACGGAGTGTCTATAAGTAATAAGTTTAGCTTATAGGGAAACCATATGTTTTATGAAACCAATCACAATGTATGTAACCTCCTTAGCCTAATACACTTGTAAATGAAATCACTAATGCAATTAACTAATTTTATTACAATGTATGTTTAATGTATTATAATACCTAATTAAAACCATATAAGAAATAGATAATGCGTCATGTATATGTCAAAGTTCTTATCCAGCCAATTTCTATATTATTATACTGTTTTTTTAATACTAGCTAATATAAAATGTACACGTAGTCTTACAAAGCACTAATACTTTCAACCTGAATAATTACAAATTAAGTTTCCTTTAGTGGTAAATATTTACCTTATGCCATTTATTATAAATACGCTATGTAACTATTTATTATAATGTCATTTGAAATTCTGCTATTCAACTTTTAGCATCAAGTTTTTATTTTTTTAGACGTTACTTCTTGTTGGCCATTAAATACTACAAAATGACCAAGCTATCACTTGCGTCATTGTTACCTTTATTCACATTAGAAATAAAATTACCATTACAGTATTACATCTTCTGTTACTCCACTCACTTATTGCATAACATCTTGCATCTTAAAATTATTACTCTGGAATTTATACCCTAGGTAAGACTTACGACAAAACATCTTATCTAAAACTCAAGAAACATAAAGTAATTAGAGATTCTAACCAACGTGACAACAATACAACCGATCTTACAAACTTTCTCTTCCGCTTTCAAACGTTTGATATACTATTTGGGATTGTCTGTATGTTTGCGTTTAAACGTTTTTCTCAACTTCATTTATTTTAAACATGCTGTAATCTATTATCAAAGAAAGCTGACCAGCATCTCTAATTAAAATTAAATATATATTTGAAAACATGTACTTGTTATTCACTGGCTATGACTTGCGTGTGAACCAGTTTATCAAGTGATAAATTCGTTACCTCAAAATTCTAAATATTTTAATTACTTAGCACTAGATGTTGTTGTACTTTGCTAATTCGACATTGTCAGCAAAACGAGATGTAATATCTAAATTATTTGTGCCTGGAATAAAACAATATAAGTGTATTTTGTGCCCTCTAGCATTAAATGCAGTTCAACCAGTTAAACTTAAAACGTAATACTTGAAATTAGAATTGCTTTTAGCATGGTTTTGCAACGTAAACTTTATATGTTCAAGATTACTTGTTATGTTAACTCTTCTTCGCTAGTTATAATAATGCAAAGCGAAGGTTGATATTTATCATTCTCACAGAGCTAAAGCGTTGTGTTGACAGTCTGAACAATGTGTTTTTGAGTTTCACTAAGATTGTCATATTTAACACTTGTAATTAGAACTGGATTTTGTTTTTGATTTTAAAACCAAGTCTTTAATGTATTTTAGTTTTTTACATTTAGGTAATTGCACAAAATTGTAGGGATTTGCATGTTGAATTTTAAAATTTGTCAACAATTAAAGTATTTAATATTTGTATCAGAGGTGGTACTTTTTTAATGTCATATACAACTCAAAACATGCTATACGACTCGTAAATTGCTCTGTTTGTTTTAAAAAACAATCTAAACACGTTTCTCTTTCAAAATTGCTTTCTTCCACTCCCAGACTCGTGCAACTTGTATTTACACGTTTTATATCTTCGCTATGTAGATTCTAGAGTATCTGGCTGACTAGTTGACAGCAAGTCTGAAAGTAAGTAGAATTAAACAGCAACTGCCAGGCGCCAAACATAAAAATACAACTGTTGCCGCACTTGCAAACATTAACGTGTTTTACTATGCAATCTGAATAATCGCAAACGCTATAGGTAGTTAGCAAGTAGGAGACGTATTCTTTCATGCAAATAAACAAATAATACATACAAGCTTGTTTATATGTTAGATACACTTGAATAGCAAAATTTCTAACTGATACTTTTACTTTAGCTTTTAGTATTCATATTTAACAGATGGGTTGAATAACAGGTTGAAATTATTAATGCAAACGTTTACGAAATCAAATTTAGGTACCTCAAACATTATGGAACGCGCCAGACCCGACACTTAAATGAATTACAATAAAAGAACCAGGGGTGATTTTAATTGTTATCAGTTTTCTTTAGTTCATTTGACGAAGAAACAATCTTTTACACTGCTTAACTAGCAGTTTGTTTGTTCTTTCTTACTTATTAATTTATTTAACATAGATTAATCAACTCAGCCGTTTACCAGTGCCAGTTTGGATCATCCTATAAATTTAATAAGTGAATAACTGAGTTTTTTCACCCCCACATTGAACTAAAAAAATGGAACTACGGTAAGTTTAAAATTTTTAGCAGTATATTTATGGATTATTATATTGAGAATTCAAATACAAACAAATTGAATAATTTTGGTGCTATTTTAGATATTTAAGTGTCGTATGGTGGGATGTCCGTTTAAAACCCGAACTCATTTACTGTACCGAAGACATGTTGAAACTGTACTATAATGTAATGATTGTCAACATTACATGCCTAATCTGATTCCACGCCAATGTAGACGCCCTAGAAAAAAAGGAGGATATTGGGACGGAATAGAACATTCGAATATTCATATGTCAGTTGTTAAGGAAATGTCAAGCCATAAAATAGGAGCTACAGTCTCTTACATTTATACTTTATAAGAAAACTTTTCAGATCTTCAGACTTTTATTACTTCTATAAATTATAAGCTAACTTAACTGATATTGCAGGTGCTTAAATCAAGACAAGCAGTTTTTAGATGCAAGTTTGCATGCACATTCTCTAGGAAAAGGAAACATTTAAGCTGGATGAAAACAGACAATCAATTACAAAATATAAACAAGAAGATCAGTACATGTATTCAGAATACTTTACGTTATACGACGATAGCGGGCTAGTTAATGTTTTGCCCACTTTAGCATCCGACAATCTTGAACAGATATATAAATTGAATCTAAACAGATCCAGATGGTATGTAAAACCATCTATATCAATGCAATTTTGACTTAGAAAAATTTGTTTATGGAATACTTAAAAAGGTAGTAGCAATGTCCTTATTCCAAAATGGTTTAAAAATAAAAAAGAAAAGCTCAACGTTTATGTAAAAGATAAATGTTTGCAATACTGCATAGCCGCAGAAATATTTATGAAAGACCACGCGACAAACAGAATCATCTTTGCAAATCAAGCAAATAAAAAACATATTTAGACTGTTTAGATTTAAGCGCAATTAAGGATTCAGTTAATGTTCACAAAGATTTTTTTGTTTTTAAACAAACTGATAACAATTCTGTTGAATTTGTGACATATATACGTAAATCAATTGTCCCTCTGCGTCAAAGTTATAAGGCACGTCTAAGATTGTTAATTAATTTCTATTAACTCAACTAAATATTTTGCAACTAAATCATTACGTGATAATAACAGATATAAGCAAATTTGTTAGTAAAACTGGAAACAAAGTATGTTACTGTCCTAAATGCTTGTCTTGTTTTACTAATTGAATTAAATTTAACGCTTACACTCAATTATGCGCAGATTTAAAATGTTAAAAGTACAATTTAAAAAAAAAACTTTTAAGGTTTTATAATTGTTTAATGACTTTCTCTTACCGTATTTTATTTACCACGTTTTCAAGACATTTTCTAGACCCGCAGAAAAAAGCAAAGGAATGTCAACAATTTAATAACACGAGTTTACACCTGCCAGTTATTTATTAGTGGTAATTAACAATGTATAACGTCAATTATTGTTACTGGCAGCAGTATATTAGGATGATAAAAAGATCAATGAACATTGTTTTGATAAAATATCACCCTGGTAAAAGCGACTTATCTTTGATAAACAAAGCACAACTAACTTTGCTAAACGTACTATTAAAGATGAGTTAAAATTTAACAATGCTAGAAACTGTTTAATGTGTCGCAGAGTGTTTAATTAGGGTGATTGTAAAAAATGCTGGCATTACAATCGACAGAAAAGTGAGTACTCAAACATTGTTACAATTTGCACGTTTTGCAATCTTAAGATTAAATACAAGTTTAAAGTTCTTGTAATTACACATAATAGTTCAGTGTTTGGCCTTTTTTAATACAACAATGCTTAGATTCAAAATTGTTAAAACCTTAAGATGTCAAACTTATTGCAAAATTGGTGAAAAATGTATTTAAATGAAAATTACGTCGCAACAATTAATAGAAACAGGTGATAAAAAACGAGCAGTAAATGCAAAAGTTAGATTTGTTGATTCATGTCAGTTCTAAAACACAAGTTTGTCTAATTTAATTTAAATAATAAGTGTTTTAAAACAATGATAGTTACTTCAAAAGTTTCATTGGATGCAGACTCTCACAATTTATTATTTTTTTTAAATTTGTATTTAAGTGTTGGGTGACAATGTGCCTAGTATGTCAGGTAGAGAATATTTTGATAATCAAGAGTTGAAGGACGTTGTACTTAAATTCAAAATAGTGTCTAAAAATGGTAAATATATACAATGTTTTGATCATAGCTTGTACTTAATTAACGTTGATTGAATTGCTTGTCTTGCATTCGATGTAAACCGAGTAAACCTAGATGGTGATGATATAAATTACGGCCTTTCTTTTGGTCATTATAGTGTTAGAAAGTAATACTTGGTAATTTAGTGTACATATTGTAAATAAATTAAAGTATTTTCTATATTTTAAAAACTATTACTTTTATTGTCAATTACGCCCCAGGTAAATTTTTAAAATGGAATAAAATTACTAAAACGTTTTAATTACCTATACATTGTTGAATCAATTATTATAAAAAAAAACAAGGGGCGAAGCAGCATTAACAGTAAATATGTTATATATCGTGTTATTTTTTATTCTCATTTTTCCCCTTTGACGAATTATGTATACAGTGAAATTCAATTAAAAGAGACTCCGCGGGACCGACCTAATTTGTCCCTTATAACCGAATTTCCTTATAACCGTTTAATGGATTTTCCATTTAAGCGGACTTCAATTATCATTCAAAAGTTTAAGATTTTATTTTTAGTAAAGGAATAATATATTTACAATGTTGTCCGTGGACAGTTAATTCAAATGTTCAAAAAAGTCAGTTAATTTGGTTTGTTTAGATTTAATTTGACTTTGATTTTGACGCACACGTAAGCTTAAATTAAGAAGATTCGAAAAAACAGTTTTCTCAGTATTTCTCTGCCCTAAAAAATATTGATGTAGTTTTTCTATCATATCTGAAGCTTCTGATAGAAGCGAACTCAGTAAAGCTGGACCAAACACAGGTTAGAGTCAGAATCAGAAGACACACAGCCAAGAACTAACAACTACTAGCTAAGAAAGCTTTACAATCTATAAATACAGCGACCTACTAAGATAAATGATAATATAAATGTTCTGATAAGGTAAGTGCAGTTTATAGTGTCACTACTGTCAGAAACAGTAGTGCTCTACTTGACCGG
Organism: Dicyrtomina saundersi; assembly: GCA_034695245.1. Lineage (NCBI taxonomy): Eukaryota > Metazoa > Arthropoda > Collembola > Symphypleona > Dicyrtomidae > Dicyrtomina > Dicyrtomina saundersi. The sequence continues at coordinate 6,437 of JAQFZE010003067.1, read as the reverse complement.
GTCGGTACACTGTCCGTCTTATTTTTATTTTTATCATTTTTTTAAAAATCCCTTTTAAGTGACAACAAAAATTCAAAAACAGTAAAAAAGTCCCTTTTCACCGGAAAATCCCTTTTAGCGGTTCCCTTATAACCGTATAATTTTAACATTGAAAAATAGGCTGGCCAACCAAACACGTGAAACCTGTCCCGTTTAGCCGGTTTTCCCTTTTAACAGAATCCCTTTTAAGTGAATTTGTCTGTAGTATGATTTATGTGTCCATTCACATAATTTGGAACCCTTTTGTAATACTTGGCTGATTTTGACAAGAAGATATATCTTTCAAGGTCTTTAAAGACCTTGAAAATAGAAAAATCCATTTTCTCTTTTCACCCCCTACGACATACGACAATTTTTAGGACGATTTTTCGAAACGCAGCCGTTTTTCTGAAACATTCAAAAACTGTTGCAATGTCACTGAGCTTTAACAAAATTAGATTGAGGATTGAGATAAATATACCCTAATTAGAACATAATTTATTGTTAATCCAAAATCGTTTCTCTGCTAATAAAAAGCTCAAACTCATCACTGATATTAATTTATAAGCAATGAGAATACACGTACTTTTTTCTTCACTTAAACTCTTACTTATTGCTCCTCTTCTTACTAGTTAGCAATTTTTTACTTTCAGCGTAATCAACACGCTATAAAGAGGTTTCAAAAAAACGATGTTGTGAAAACCGTGTTAAAAATCTATTAAGGTAATACACTGAACTTTAACATAATTAGATTACAGTAGTCATCCCCGTCCATGTGTTGTCCAAACTCATGAAGTGGAGGATGAAACACAGAACTCAAAGCTGCACTCCATTGAGTTCAATCCGCTTCACTGAAAAGTGGAGTGTAGCAAGAGTTACAAGTTGCCCTTGCGGTCCGAGTTTTAGTTCCAAAAAATAATATTCTTTTTTGAATTAGAACTAATATTGTCTGTTTACGAGCTGACCAACCTTAAACATTGGTGGTAATAAAAGAAATTTCATGACAGTTGGTTATTCTGTCAGCATTAGTTAAATGACAGTAGTATTATAATTATTAGGTCATGTCATATATATTTCGTCATTAAATTCCTGACACGATAAAGCGAAAAGCGACCCACCTTTAATTTGTGAACCTCAGCTTTACATGTAGACAGCCTATATCATAGACCCATTTAGGGCCGAACACTAATGATGTCACTGAAATTTACGAGATTTTAGACCCACCCTCCTTATCACCCTCGTAAGCATTGCTTAAACAGCTATGTCTAGCATGCAGTGTTTTTTCAATGCAACATACCCTCTACATGGATGGCGTTATTTGTATACGGCCCCATGAGATAACAGTGATAGGAGAGAATTTAAAGTTCCCGCTAAAATCTTGTCGAAACTGAAAATTCGGTTTTTAGCCCGGTTACTCGCTGAATATGGGTTCAAATAATACGTCATTCCAACGGCAATAATAAGTAGAATAAAATTGCATTCCAGTTCATCGAGATATTCCAACAATTTCAGAAAATACAATAAAAAATCAGGTTTTTTTTCGAAAATGTGGGCGAATTTGTGTTGTATGGGCCCAAAGTCAAAAATGAATCCCCCAATGTTTTTATCTTTTCAAGGGATTTAAAATAGGCTAGAATGCGTCAAAATCGGCCAGGTATTTCAATAATATTCCAAATTATGTAAATAGGTAGAAAAAAACAAATTCATGTATTGCATCAACATTATTAACGCTGCATAGCTTAATTTGTAAACAGTAGATATTTAAAATAGAATTGTAACGTGGCAGTGGCAAACACATTGGCCGCAGTGTGACGTTTCAACGTATTTGGGCGGGGGTGGGTTTAGAGAATTGGCGGAATCCAATCACATGTGCGTGTTTGGAGACAGGTCCTGGGCATTGACAGCATTCAATTACGTGTGCGGGTTCAGGAGCAGGGGCGGGTCTGCGGCATTGGCGCCATTCCGGCACGTGGTCGAGAGCAATGCCTGGGAATTGTTACAACGTTACACTGTTGTGTATCGGGGTGGGTAACCTTGTCTGGTCATTAAACCGGTCACTGAAGGACTCAGTCAGTAGGACTGGAAAAGAAGGTCACAGGGTCATGACCTTGGGGTCTCTGGACCGAAAAAATGAGGTCATTTAGGGATTTAACACACCTTAATAGTCTACTGTCTTCATAGGGTCCAACAAGTATTAACGTTTTGATTACGTCATTTATAGACGACCCCAAAAAATTTTAATGACACAAGTTCCTTGTTTTCTCCTTCTTCATAGCGTTAATATGTATGATCAAATTTTTTCAAGAAATAAAAAAATAAAACTTACTTATACAATTTAACATGCAAATTAGAAATAAATACGTGGTTGTTATTTTGCAGATAACCTAAGACCTAAATACACGTGACCTGCGACAAAAAATATGAGTGTTGCGTTTGCTTACAGCCATAGGTTTATCTAACTCACATAATTTAAAAATGAAAGTCGGCGCTTATGTAGTGATCTTTCCTTGTTAGAGAAAAATAAAATTGCCTATGAAGTGTGGCGTTTTGCAATCAATAGACAGAAAGGCTTAAATCGGTTTACATTGGTGGATTAAATCGGTTAATCCAATACATTTTTTAGCGTAAAGACTGACAGTAATAATAGGAGCACCGGTGTCATTGATGACGTTTAAGTTGAGAGCACTTTCGTTCATGTGCTTAAAACTAGTAGTCACGAATTTCTTTTTGTAAAAAACAATAAGATCAAAATAAATGAACATTGTTCGGATCTGGATGTATAAATAATAATTTAGTTATACCATATTTATGTGGCTCCTTACTGTCAGTCATTTATATATGAAACAATAGCGTTGTTATTGTCTACCAGTATGATTTCGGTTGTAACGTTGTTTTGAATGTAACTGAATTTAAATACGGAGCAAATAAATAAAATGGACGTGCAAATTCTTATAAGGATGGTTAATAAATAGTGTAATTTATCTGATAAAAATTATTAACGTATTCAGAATTTTAGTTCTAGTTTTGGTTGTAGAATCAAAGATTATTTTAATTTTGCCGAATAATTTGAGTATGGAATTTTCAAATTTAGTTACAAGAAATTTAATATCATTATTTCCTTTTATACAAGGTAGTTTTAAATTTACAGCTTAAGAGGTAACAGAATATTGTTTTATTGCATAAACAGCCAGCACTTTCGAACACTATTATTTGGATTAATTGTCCTGATTATTTATGACAAAAACATTAATTAATTTATTTAGGCCTCATGCAAAACTTATGTGCCAAACTATCGTAGGAACATTAAATGTTCTAAGTTATGATAAATCCTTTTAATTGGATACAAAGATTTATTGTTTTTATTGAATTATCAATACTTGAACATGCCATTACTTTATCAGCAAGAAGGTCAGATAAACCTGAAATTATTTATTCAATTTTTGATTTGGATATCATATTACGATAAATTCAAGCAAAACAGTGTAAACGTTTAGCATCATATTTGTTGCCACACATACGTGATAAGATTGAAGGTTTTAGCAATTAAGATACAGCCTGTTTGGACATATTGGCACAGTTTAGTTTTAATGCCATGGAATCCATTACTGATTACAAAATTCTATTGCGTGCTTTAGCACTTAAATAGGCAAGCGGCTGTTTGACTTACCAGTTCCGTCTTTTTTGTTCCACTGGGCACCTGAATTAAGCCCTCAGTCACTCTTCAGAATAGTTTACTGCTGTGCCAAGCTATCTTTGAAGTTTGTAAGGATTAACTATTAAAAAGTTTGCAAGAAACTATACTATATCATTTCATTATCGGTCCCTATTCTCTCTATTCCTTGGTGTAACAGTATATCCTATGACAAGAGATATACTGTCTGCTCGTAACTAGAAAGGTAGTATACAGCTGTTGACTGCAGCCAATGACGCTATTGAGGTAGCTTATCTGGGTGAGTCAATAGTCTGTTCTATTTACAAACTTTTGCGTTGACAAAAGGATTGAACGTATTAGGTAAGCTATTTCTTAGTATATCGTTACATTCTCTTTCTTCTTTAACAAAAATCTCTCAAGTGAAACCTTAGTGCTACAATTAACCAGTAATTCCAGTTACACTTACATAAAGCCACGGAACATGCAACTAGGTGTCCGCTCTAATAATCCCCTACGACGCAAAATACGAGGTAACTTTAATTTTAAACGCCAACAAAGCGCTCAAGTGTCAGCCGCCGGTCTTGAATACCAAAAAAAACACGTAAACCTGAGGTGCGGCTTCTGGACAATTAAATAGGCCTAAATTAAACCTACTGGTTAGTAACGTGAGAGGCTACTTTGAATCAGTAGTGCTACGAACATTTTCCGCCCACAACCCTTTGACTGAAACTTTATTACAACAATCCTACGTTTATTTTCAATTCCGCAAGGAGTTTTTTAAACAATTTACCACATTTCAATTGTCTTAGGGAGAAACATCCTTTAACGTAACTGTGCTTGAAATCCCAACTACTCCATTTAAAGAATAACAATCCTACTAATACTAGCAAACCCGATAATCCGCGGCAAACCTAAATTGAAAGATCACCTAGCTCTTGACCAGAACAACCAACAAGTATTAGTACTTCAATACGCAAAGATTTGACCGACTTCTGGTTATCTTTTCAGTTTACACGCCCAATTCATTCCTTGTTATCAAAATCGTGAATTCAATACATCTATCAGTGATTGAAACACACTTGACAGCGAAGATTTCAAAGACACCTTCGTCTCAGAAGTAAAAGTTGTGGACAGTAACGACACTTTCCCACCCACTAAATCAAAAAATAGCAAATCGGCCGACAACGACAAAAATCGTGATCAACATCCTCAATCTGACAAAGAGCACAGAAACAAGGAGACGAGTTTTTCGCCGGATCCTAACGACGAGCACAGGGACGACAAACACAGTCCTCTGCCGGAACCTAATAACTGTGCTAAAGCAACTACACTTACGATGTCTGCAAATAAGACTAATTTCCATGCCTTTTTGAATTTGTTACACCATTGCTAAAAAGTCTATCCAGAGAAGATTGGCAACCAAAATACGAAGCCATTCACTTTGCTTAGCCACGTGGAAGTCGAACTCTTTTTCAAAGACATGAAACAAATGGTGCCAGATATTGCCAATCAGCATTGAGATTGATATTGCCTATAAACTTATGCTACTACTGGAACTGAAGCCAAGAAAACAGCCCAAACAACTGCATGAAAGGACCACAAGCCCCTAAAATAAGTTGACAATAAATCTTAAGAAGAACTATGGAATATAGCAAATGTCTATCAACCTTAGCTGGTTGTCGATCCCACTAGCAAGCTTTAAAAGCATAAGATAAGCTCGCCTGAATTAAATGGCATGCATAACCAATGGCAGACGTTTAAAGCACAATTTTATGCGATCTTGGTATACGCGGCCAGTTAGTCTCCAGTCTATGAAATGCGTCTACTAGCTAACATTCCCTGAGAAGGCCCAGCTCTATCCACTATCCACCATCAACAATCTACAGATAACTGAATCTAACTCAAAGAACTCCTAGGAGCGTATGAAGCAACGATACGACAGTGCCATGAAAGCTTGCCAACAAGTCATGCGGCCATTGCTACCAATCATAGGCTTTGAGATGCTAGCCCCTCATCGTCTACGAGCTTTGATCAACACTGATGGACCACTCCACTGTCAATTTTTAGGCAGTACATGGGGATTTTTAGGCGGTCCCTCTGAAAATATCAACTTGGGACCAGATATAAAACAATGTTTTTCACGTGTAAGTAGTGTATGCTAATTTAATTGTTGAACTATTTTAAATTTTATTATGCCTGTTTGGCGCCAATCATTATTTTAACAAAATAATTTAACATTGCGTGGACGATTTAACATGTTATTTGCATATAAAAAGTACTACTCCAATTTCTAATGAAATTTCAAAAAGCGATATCTACAATGTAGTAAAAAAGATGCTCTTTCACGTGGCTTTACGATAATTTTTAAAAAACTAAAATTTTGATTTTTAAGGGTCACCACAAATAAGATGATTATATAAGAAAAATTGGTAATTTTTGTTTTCACTGCCATTTTACTTATATAATCACCTTATTTGTAGTGACCCTTAAAAATCTTAATTTAAGTTTTTTCAAAATTATTGTAAGGCTTTGTGAAAGAGCATGTTTTTTACTACATTTTTGAAATCGCTTTTTAGATGCTGAGCGTAAGCATCTATTGTGATGGTCATGTCCGTCTGTCTGTCTGTTGGCCGTACACTACAGGTCAAACCGTCCACTATATTGTCTTAAAACTTTTTTTTAACAACCACAAAAGCGAGCAGGCAGGTCTGTATTGTTTTTTCACTTTAATCGGACTGACCATTGCTCCACAATTAAATGTTGAATG
>JAQFZE010003066.1:0-13241 GCA_034695245.1 Dicyrtomina saundersi | reverse complement strand
TCATAATAATGTATACATTGTCTTAACTCCATTAACTCCACGTCCAAATGGATGACTATAGGGGCCTCTCTCTCTGTAAATTGTAAATTCTGTATTGCAAAAGTTTTAAATTGAGAGGCTTACGTAAAACGTTTAGAGGAAAATGAATTGTTTTCCAACATCATTTTTATTTTATGACTGGACATTTCATTTCATATTATCATTATCATTATTACATTTACATTTTTACAAACTAATAACCATCCAGGGTTGTGGGCTTTTTTTCATGTGTGAGAGAATTTTTAAAAGAATATATATTCGTCATTCGTGCTCAATAAGTCAAGATGTGTTTTGTTATATTATGTATATGTGGGCACTATGTGTCTGAGTTCTTAATACTTACGTCGTATATGAGTCTTTACTTACAGACATAATTTATGGCAATGTGAATATGTGACAGGGGCTGCATGCAATAACTGACTGTCAACGTCAAACGTGAGGCTGTGTAGCATACATACTTTGGGATGCATAGCCCTAGTCGGGAAGGTGTAGAGGGAATATTAAGTCTCAAATAATAATTACATAGTTTTTCATTTTTCCATGACTTTTGTGACCGTTTCTTAATGTCTTTTTATCTTGTCTTCTTGATGACTTCACAGCATTCTGAGCATGTGGCATGAGGTGCATCGCAATTTTTCAAAACAACAAAAAAATATGCAGAAAAGGAATAATAATAATAGTAATAGTAATAATCATACTTAAACTTATTACGCGACTGGACTCGGGACTCAAAAGTATAATGTATTAATGTATTACAGATTCAATAATAATTATGTAGCTACGATTACCATATATGTGTCTTCTGCTTATTAGTATCACAGGAGTTTATGAGAATTTAGAGGAATTATTATAAAATATTTTGTTTCACTTCAAAAATATATTCTCAGAGTTAGAGCTAAAGGACTGGCGAAAGCGGCAAGTTTTTTAGGACGGCTGACTCAATAGGAAAAGTGTAATATAAATAAAGTAAAAATTACGATCATGATTATGACTACGATTATTATTATTATTAATGTGAGTGACAATGGTGAGAATGAATATTCAAATAGTCATAGCATTTAAGATTGACTTTCATCGAGGTTATTTGATTTTTAGTTTTAAACACGCAGACTCCTATATGCATTAAAGAGGTCTGTAAGTATTGACTAATGGAGAAGACAACCTTTAGCTATGAAATTAAAATTAACTTATCCTAATTTTAATTATTATTATAATTATTCAGATTCACATCGGCTAAGAGAAAACGTAATGGGGATGGATGATGGTCTCCTGTCATCGTCATCATACTTTTGCAATATTTGTCCCATTATAATCATTGTCAATGTAAATGTTAATCTTCCTCTCACACACAGCACAGGGGACAAAGACAATTTTCATTAACAAACAAAACAACTTCACGGAAAACTATTCTGTCCGCTAAAGGTTGACTTAAGCTTTTGCTTTGACTTCAAAACTATGTCCATATGCGTGGGCAATTTTTTTGTTTTTTTAAATTTTCTATTAGTAATTTCAAAGGCAATAATTTACCTCGTCCTTTTTCCTTTCTTTTTGTTTTTGGAAATTTAATTTCCCAATGCTATTTAATTATTGAAATTAGAAACGCAATATTAATTCTTTTTTTTTTACTTTTGTAAAACTTTTAGTAAAAAATATAGAAAAATATATATACCTTTATATTATTATGATTTATTTTTTCTTATCAGTTTATAGCTTACACTAGTACAAAATGAATTAGAAGTCCTTTCAATTCTCAAAACAAAATAACCATCAAATTTGTGTTGTAATTAATGTAATATTGTATATGCAGAGACACATAGTTTCACGGGGGTATATCACGTCTGTAATGTAAATACTACATATCACACAAAAGATATAATTGTGAAGGTTATACTACGGACAGATATGCTGTATGGTATATGACTATGATTTTTTGCAGTGTTGTGAAAAGTTATAAGAATAAAAAACATTTTTTTTTCATTTAAGGATTTTTAGAAAATTTCATTGAAATTTATCTTTATTGAATTAGCATACCTACCTATATAGTATGCACATATATACTTATGTGCATGTAGGCAAAGGGAAATGAAAGCTATACCTTAGGGGTATTATATATATGATTGTATCTGCATTCTGCAAAGACGACTTCACAGCATAAGATCAGGAACAATGTTCTATTTATCGTAATAAATTATTAATACATTATTAACCATTAATATTTTTTGTCTCTATATGAACTGACGAAATGTAATAAATTTAACTGGCACTACTCACTGTGCAGTATGCAGGTTGAATGATATGAGAGTGGACAGGAGGAGCTGTGGAGAGATGTGTGATATGTGGAGAGACCATTAAATTAGAATGAAAGTAAAATATAGTTATAGTTAAAATGTACTTGTGTAGATTGTAAAATAAATTTAAATTCAATTTAGAATGACTTGAACATTTAAGTTTTATGTTCTACGAACGAAATGAGATGGACATATGAACATGACATTTTTTCTTTGCCTTCATCCCTTCGCAGACAGACGAGATGAGCGGAGAGCGAGAGATTGTACTACTGGTAGTGGTTAGTCAAACTTTGTAGTGCATATAGCAAATATATATATATAATATAATAATTGAGAAGGAACAAGAATTCTTGAGTATTTTATGATTATTTCTTGGACATACCTCCCTAGGTTAGGTAGTTAGTTGACAGTGTGTGTGCAGTGTGCAGTGACTGCACTGCTATGAGCTTCTATATGATGAGAGTGATTGCATTTCTCATTTCTTATTTCAAACAGTGACATTGTATTATATTGGACGAGGAGGCGAGTCGTGTCTGTACATATGCCATTTGGAGGAATAATAATTTGTGTGTTGTTCTGGCTGTTGTTAGTTCAGCCACTGATTTCAATCTGTGTTAAATGCAAAATGCAATTCACATGTGAATAAATCTTGAGACTAATTGTCAATTTGCATACGTTCACAGTTTGCTGATCAGAGAGATGTAGCTTGACACTAGTACAGTAGGGAGGAGAGAAGACAAAGTTACAACGGGCAGTGCATATTGGGATTGGGATGGACTCAATAATGGGAGTACATACTACAGGAATAATGCAATAGGTACATTGGGTTTAAGCAAATAGGATCAGAAATGGGCTTTGATGGGGTAAAATATGTAAAATATGTTGATATTATTGAGCCTACCTCTGAGCAGAGTGAATGGTGGTGCTCAGTAGATTGGGACTGCGTGATTTGTGAATAATATTATTAGCTTTCTAAATATTCATTGAATGAAGTTCTACTACTTTTACTCATGTCTCATTAGATTGATACTTCACATTTTTTGATGAGTTCAAGGCCCGAATTGTTATTCTTGTACCTTTACGATTTTTTACTTTACTTCACCTGTCAACTTAGCCGAAAGAGAGAGACAGAAATAGAGACGTATTAGTCCCAATTCCATCATCCATCCCTTTCCAACGCTGCTCGCACAATTCCTATCCAAATCGAATCAGTGATAGGTCAATGATGATGATGAAAGCTCAATCTGCTGTAGAGAATCTATCTATAGATTGAGAGATACATTTTTGGAGTTGGTTGCGTAGGAGTCTCCACATCTGTCAAGTGTTTCACTCGTATTTCATTTTACATTCAAATTTTACTCATGTTTCTGTTTTTCCTTTTCCTTTTATCTATATATTCTTTCCAAGTTTGATTTTCAGTAGCATGGGCTGAGCCGTTGACTTGTGGAATTTTAATCGCGGGGGGCTCTAGGGCTAAATAATAATTTCATTAGCCTCCGAGACTAGGTCTTTTGGTCTTGTGGTTCTTCGCTTCTTCCCTTCTTAGTTCTTAGACGGAGCGTCGGCCAGTTGCTCTTGTTTATTACGGCTCTTGTTTTCCTGAGTTACGTGTGAATGGGGTAAATATCTTAAATGTGTGTGTGTGTGTAGTTGAGACTACTGCTACAGATAAAGCCAAAGGGCCAAAGCCAAGTAGAGTAAAATGTGAGATGATGTGGACGCATAGGAAATAGTAGGTAGTGGATAGTTGAGTTGAAGTTAAGAAAAACTGAGTGTTCCATGCCAAAGGGGGAATTTCTACTAGGTAGGTAACCTAGGGACATGCATGTATATCGGCTGTGTATGTACGGTCGTGGAGCTGTAATAGAGCCAGTTTGCGAGTTTAACGAGGAATGAACCAAATCCAGATGCTATCAAATCAACATCAACATCAACATCATAGCCTATCAACTCCGAAGCCGAAGCCAAAAACCAAGCCAAGTCGAAGAGCCTCCAAACTTTGTAAATATATATAATAATAATCATAATATGTATATAGGGATTTACATATATGTATAATATACGTTTGTTTGTATTTGTTTGTTGGTTCTTGTAAAGGTTGTAAGTAAATTGTTTTCATGTTCAAAAATCAATTGGCAACTAATAGGAGTTGAATAACAGGATTGTCTTTGGCTCATTTGTCATCTACTTCCATCTCACTCCGCATCCATATTATAGGAGTCCCTCTCTCCACAGCCACAGCTCAGTGTGGACACACTATAATATATGGGCACTTGATGACTTACAATTGGAGGTTACTATAACGATGAGGATAACTACATATGCTGTATATAGTGGACAGAGCATGTAATTATAATGCTCACAAAGTATGGGATAGGAGGAAGGTGATGATTAGGGAAAGATTCAACTCAACTGCCCAACTGCATTTTGCTCCACTTTTCACCACAACACAAATTCTCATTCTGATTTTCATTCTGACCACACCACAAAGACGCGAGACGAGAAGAAACAAGGGAAAAGTGGGGAAACCATTTAGTTCCTATTTTCCGTATATCTAGTGCATTATTATTAATTGATACGTTCATCAAGTTTACACCACAACTCATACTCCAGTGATACACTTCCAACTCGAACGTCTACATTATTATTACTCCGTCTCTCTATGCCAAGAAGTGGGAATGAGCCGCAGTCCATGTCAAGCTCGTACATACGTACTATATACTCACTATATATTATTATGATATGATATACCCATGTACCTGTCAAGGGCTGCGGACACGAGTGGAATTTGAAGAGGTCGTGAGTCTAGAGTCTATAGCGCTAATAGCCAAAGCTGAAACCTAAGACTAATGAGAGTAAGTAATTAAGCCATGAGATTTCATGCACTTTTTTCCAATCCTGACACCTCACACTTGAAAGTGTCATGTCATTTATAAGAGGAGGAAATAAAGGTTGAGAAACGTGTCCGTATTTTCCTATGAATTTTATCATTCTCCCAATATAATACCAAGATAAGGCCAACCAACACACTTGCTATGCCACATCAGCATATCCTCTTTTCAGATTTTTTTTTCTGACCGACGACGTCCGACTATTCGAATTCCTCTAGCTCTCTGGGTAAGTAAATCAAGAGCGAAGGGGAAAAAAATATGGAGGTAAATAGGAAGTAATACGAAAAGTAATAAAAACCTGAGGAAAAAACCACTGCCTTGAGGCGTACAGAAAATTAATTTAATTTAATTTAATCCAAGGGAATATAAATTTTCAAAAAAAAAAAATTATTGATGGTTGCCGATTCAAATTCGAGGACGTGGAATTATTGAATATAGTTAATTTTTTTAAATGAATTAATTACCTCTTCCGAAAAGATTTGTTTCATGCAAACTTAATTAAAAATTTATGATGCAGCCCGCCTGCTCCATCAAAAACATGGATTATTTGAATAAGAATTTTCCTGGAGGCGGCGGTCGGTCTACTCTGCCGGACTATGCAATGTAGTTGGATGTAGAGCCAGAGTATCTGCAGAAGCAGGAGCCTGGGTAGGTGTATAATTTGCTTGACCATTGCATGCAAGCAATGTCTCCCATCTTGAGTTTCTCTCACCTATGGACTTCCAAGTTGACTATCAAGCAGGTGGTTGTTTTTATCAGTATCAAGATATTTTATTTTATTAGCTGAAATGTTGAACTTTATAGAAATGTGCGAAGGAGGAAATGAAGAGAAAATGGTGTAGTTTGCAAAGTGTATTTTATGATAGAGTAAAGTTTGAGGATGGAGCTGATGTTGAGGTTGACACGAAGCCCAAGCAAAGCAAAGCAAAGGAAAGGAGTGGATGTGGACATGGAAGTGATGATTGTGGTGTGTGTGGTGTGGGTAATGTGCGTAGTAAAGATACCTATAATTATTCTGACTCTCACCAGATCATATTGTTTTTATGAGGAGGAGTAGATATTAGATTATAAATGTGGAGAAAACTATTGAGGGAAGATTATTATAAAGTAGAGTTGAAGCTTTGCCAATGTTACTGCATGAAGGTCTCTGTCTCCACTCAAACTGTGGACTGTTGTGTGAGACGTGATCTTTTCTGATTCTGTCCTATCCCATCATGAACCATTTGTATGTACCCGTTTACACTGCCCTCAGAGCATCTCATTCAGACAAACACACACACACACGGTACACCCATAAGGGCTTTGAATTCATATGAGAGGCTCGTTCGTTCCTTCGTTATCGTTCGTCAGGATAGAGTTTGCTGTAAAGAGAGATGACATTTACTGGTTTTATGAGAAAACTAGCTAGACGAGCACCAGCACCAGGAACATGTGTTTATTGTTCTTGTTCCGAAGGAAATCCATTGACATTGGACTGTGAAGAGTCAAAGCTTGTAAACTTGTGCAATCAGATCTTGCTTCTTGGTTTTCTTATCATCTTATAATAATATGATATATAGCATGGTATATACTATGGGGTAGTGTGGGCATGGATATTGGTCGTATGGTGATGGTAATGGTTTAGTGTTACGGCGACTGTTTTTGTATTGTGACTGAGGAGAGGAAGGGCTGCTGGGCTCCGTATAGTGATAGATTAGTTGAGCAGAACAGAGAAACAATGGAGTTGCGAGGAGAGAGCAATGTGCTATAGTACAGTACTTTACTCCAATAAACTCCAATCTGCAATCTGCAGTGATGATCAAAATCATTGAATTCCACTGAGCACTGGGAGTATTGAGTATTGAGGACTGAGCAGCAGCAGAGTTGAAGGCAAAAGGGCTGAATGAGTGTAGTTTGGTTTTGGTTTTTGGTTGGGGAGTCGAGAGAGGCAGTTAATCAGTAGCAGGACAGGAAGATGAAATCAAATCAAAGAGTCCTTCTCTCTCCTTCTCGCCTTTCCCATCATCATCATCATCACTATCATTTCTTGTAAGTTTGTAAGTATTTCAAGTTTAAGTGTAGCAAGAACAACAAGGAACATGAAAATTGGCTACATACATGTCAATTCCCCCCCCCCCTTCCTCTTCAGTTTGTAGCATGTACATGTGTAGTTGTACTTGTGGACTGAGTGTGAGTGGAACTACGTGTGTAAGATGCATTGTGGATGGGATGTTGAGTGGAGTGGACGACATGACAGGTTGTCGAGATGCAGGTGAGCATAATGCAGTCAAGTTGTAATGTTCAACATTTATTCCCATCCACGTTTTCATTTTGTGTAGAGTGCGACGTGGACTGCTCCATAAAAATTATGTACATTTCTACATTTACTCACATTATATTGGATATATAGGAATTATAATTTTTAGCTTGACATTTCTCTTTATCTCAGCCGCCTTATTTTTTACACTCATACATACTATACACCTATCCTACCTACACACATCTGTAGTACTGGTCTGTAGTGTTATTTATTTCATGTATTGGAACATTGGGACAGTAGGGGATTGGGAGAGGGGCCACTAAAAGTCAAGAGTGTAATTTCTTTGATTCTGACTGAACTGAGCAATAATTTTACACGATTCTAGATTTCTTACAACTCTTGTATTCCCTCGACTCACCTTCATTCTCCAAATTAAAAAGGACAAAAAAGTGTAATAAAATATTGGAATGACAATTACAATTTACAATTTACAATTACAATGACAATGACAACCGAGACACACCACCTCACGTCACATCACATTCACAGAGAGTCACCATCACCAACACAATCCCAGGGAGAGAGAGGACACTGAGTGTCGCGTCTGTATTATGTATGCCCCTTATCATAGAGCAGATATATTAACATTTACCTGAATATTAAATTTTTTAATATTACCGTTTTTTGTTCGCCTTCGTGCTTGTGGGACTGGGACTCTGAGGTTGAGTGTATACACTGTATATGCACGTTATGAGCTGAGCGCTGTTATGTACGGAGAAGTTGAAAGAAATGAGGTGGATGTGGATGTTTAGATTTTTTGAAAGAAATGTAATTCCAATATATACTATGTGGTGGAACGTTGGAAGTTGAAGATATACTACACCACCACCACTTATATATATTTATTATATATGAGAGCAAGACCAAGACGAAAACCAAAGGAATCCAGGGTGATGGATGGATTACATTTCTTCGGTCTACACTCTCTAGTCTTTTTTCCCCTCTTCTTCTTCTTTAATGAAATCTAATATGTGTGGAAAAAAAACATACTTTGGTAATTTAGTAATTTGTTCACATGCAAACTTCCCATAAGTAATAAGAAAAACATGGAAAGATGCAGAGCGTATGTATTTTAGTATGGTTTACTTCCACTTTGCTTTGCCTTTTAGCTATGGCATTTGTTTGGTATTTTTTTTGTGTATTTTGGATTTGGCTTTTGGTTAGTTTTTTTTTTCAATTCAGGATTTCACTCCTCCATGCCCCACTGCACTGCTCACTCGTCAATTTCTGACTTGCAAAAGACATATTATACGCATATGTGTATATGTATAGCCCTACTGTGCTGTGTAGGCTTTGTGTGTATGTGTACTTATGTATGTGTATCTTCTTCGGTTTCAGTGGAGGAGAATGTCACTGTGAAATTATTATAATGTGTGTATACATAGTCATTCAATTGAATCTCGTCCTCATGAATAGGAAAAGCAAAAGCAAAAGGAAGCAAAACTTTTTAGTTGTTATTTTTATTATTTTTAAGGATATTGTTTCAATTTTCAATTGAATATACTTTTTCTTATTTCCTCACATATATACCTATCTACCTACCTTTGCAACTAGCACCGGCACTATCGCCCCTGTACAGGTATTTCTGAGAGCCACTCTACAATCCACTTTTGTTCTTGTTCATTATGTCATTGAAGGGAGCTGAGCTGGCGTGACTGTATTATATTATTTTTTTTTCCTGTTTTCAAATTTTCGAATTAGAATTTGATTTCATATCTTAAAAAGATTGGAAAGAGGAAGAAGGGAGAATAATGATAATGAGAGTGACGATAGAATCACAGTGTATAGAATAATATATTGGGAACAGAACAAGAACAGAAACAAGAAAAATAACAAGTATAAAATATATTTTATCTGTAGCAGGTTGTAGAGTCGGAGCGTATAGCGTAGTCAATATAATACTGTATATATTTATTTTTATGTACATGGATTGACTCTGACTCTGCAGTTGTCCCTCACGTTGTTGGGGAAATCTTTTTCCTTAATTCTTTTGATTTTCATTTCACAATGGAATTTAAAATTGAAATCATTTAGAATTAAATTAAACATGCCTTTGCTGTATTTACGTAGTATATATAATATAATGAGTATAAGTATAATTACATTTTCCTCAGAGGCTGTTGGACGATTGGTGATAGTGCTCTTGGTTATTCCCATTCCTCCATTCGTGTTTGGGCTGTTGAAATGGAAAGTTTTTCAAATTCCAATTCCAACTCCAACGCTAACCACGTCTAATAATAATAATATGACTACAGTAAAATAGTATGTATAAGTACCTACTTGAGTCAGTCTAGATAGGTAGTAATATCTGCTATGTGCCGTTGCCGTTGCCGTGGTGAGAGTGATTGGTGGGATAAAGTCAAATATAGGCATTACTAATACTAATATTACAGGTAGAGACACACTAATAGATATTTCGGTTTCTTTTCTGCCCAATAATTCTCATTACTGTAAGGAAGGGGAAGTACTTATCAAAAGTCTGAGGCATGAGGAATGTTCGTAACTATGTTTGTGTGGCAAAGGTTTAGGTTGTGACTTGAGGAGGTAGTTTGTAAGTTTGTATATTTGTATTTGTTGTTAGAGGTACGTTGCCATTAGGCACAGAGTCAACAGTGCAGTTGTAATCATAATCACTAAGAATTAAATATAGCAGTAGATTCACCCTTGTATTATTATGGCACGGCATGAACATGGAAATAGAATTGAAAATGGAAACAACTTGTGCTCCTCTGGCAATAACAATGCAATGGGAATGTTATAGAGTATAGTGGTAGTTTTTGTAGGGCCATATATCAGTAGGCAGAACCAGACGAAGGGTTAAACATGTTACGCTTTGAGACATGTGGAATTTTTATTTGGGCATTTTAGTACATCCGGTCAGAAGAAGGGATTTATATATGATGTTCAAGTTTAAATACTTGTGTGGTATGTACGCATATGCTTATAAATACAGGAGTAATAAGGAGTTTATACGTAGACCGTAGATCGGGGCGACGGTTGCGGTTGTGTACCTTATGTAGTGTAGGTAGGTATAACATTACCCTGTAGTCCGTATTGTTGAAGCCTCATAAATTCAAATTTTAAATTCAAAGCTCTATTTTTTATTGTCATTTTTTTACCTGTGAATTTTGAATTTGGATTTGGAGATGTAAGATATTTTAGTCAAGATTATGTGCGAGCTCACATCCGTAGTTTTTTAAGGTTATTTTTTATGTGGAGTCTTTCTCTTTTATTTTGTTCCTATTCATGTGTTCATATGTTCCACGTAGAGTGTAGAGTAAGTAGTAACTCCCTAGATTTAGATAGAACATAATTTTTGAACCTTAGATCCTCTTTTTTTTTTCCTTCTCAGAGACTGCATAGCATATCATAATCATAATCGTAATCATAATCATGCCACGTCAAGTCAAACCAAAAGGCAGCTAGTGCAGTGGAGTGTCTTGAAATTAATATTATAGGAGAGGATGAGGGAAGGAAGGCGTAATCATGGAAATAGAATGGAATGGAATGCAATATGGCAGTGTGTCTAACCATAACCAATGTTGTAAATGAAACACATTAAAAATGGAGCTATTTAATGGTTTGTTAAAGCTGCAGCTTCCCTGTGAACTCGTACACAAACACAGTGCTCATCTTGAATGATAGAGAAGGTATTAACGCTATACAGACATCATCTAGTATGTAGGTAAGGTATACACTGTATGTACATATCGGCATCTTGGTTGTGGGTTATATGGGTATTTATGTGTAATACATTCCTTGTGGTTTTTCAATGGCTTGAATAGCTTCAGGTCTCTCTGTACTTCATTTTATTATTTTTTTTTGAGGTTGGCTTCCGGCTCCACTGTGCTATAATCTATAATTATCTAAATGCATGTATCTACATCTACTATCTACTGTCCACATAATGGAAGATGTGTAATTACATGCATGTGTACATATTGTGGAGCCAGAGTGAGAGAGATAGATGAGGCTCGACGATTTAACTCGGCGGACATGGGACATGGCTAGTATTTATTTCTAACCCAGATTATCCTGTGTAAATAATAAGTGAAGAGGTGAGGAGGGTCCAATTAGTGGACATTAAAAGTGTCAAAAGCGTTGATGGATTAGGAATATAAAAAAGACTTTCACAGGATGACTCCGAGGGATTCGGAATTTACTTGAGAGAGAAAGATGAGAGACTTTTTGTATGTGTTTGGAGAACTCTATTGAAGAATTTATAGGGGACGTCAAGTTGATTCTTTTTTTTTTTTTGAATTTATATTATAAACTGTTCAAACTTCTACTCTCACGACCACACTGAATTTACTCACAGATTTGCCATAAGAATGAGAAGTTCACAGCTGCTACTGTGACTGTATGGAGAAGCTTCTCTCCAAATTCAAATCTTAAGCCTTAAGTGTTGTGTGCCCATTGAAGGATTGAAAATTGAAACTTGTCTAAAAGGAATGTGCAAAAGTGTGTAAAACATCTCCAATCTCCATGTTCGTTGGGCTGCGAGCTGTGATGTATAATGATTTGCTTTGTTACACTATCTATATTATGTTAAACAACAACGACTTTTGTATAGGTTGTGCGTATTTGCATATTCAAAATTCCACAGGATCATGATATGGATGGCCGATGCCGATGCCGATATAATTATTATTGAATGTGAATATTAATAGCGAGAGTGATGAAAATGAGCTATTTGAAAAAGTCTCCGGTTTTGGCTCGGTCTCTTGTCGGCATTTTTTTTTAGTGTATTGTAAATTCAAAAGCATAATAGATAACTAATATAATTTCGTAGGACTACAATTCCCTTGAAAATTGCTATAGCTTTGATTGCTGATGAAATTATTTTATTATCTTATGGCGGTAAAATTCAAGGATGAGTTCAGCTCGGGACCACTTTGAAGATTCGCTCTCATATCATTTAAATTATGTATGTACCATATTTATGCATTGTTGGTATTTTGATAATATAGGGAGATGGTATAGCGCAGTGGTAATTATACCATCTGAGTATTTTATCATTTATGGCTGACGTAAATTATGAATGTTTTAACTGGGAATGTGATAAGTAGTTGTAATAATTATTATATCGGTAGAAATATGCACGAACGGAGATGTATAAAAAACTACATACTACTATTCACAGCTTCTTATACATTCAGATTCAGAACAAGAGTTTCAAAGTAAGAGTTTTGGTTTTGAGTTTGCATGAATGGAAATTCAAAGGGAAGGAAGGGATTGGAGGGTGCAAAGTTGTTTGACCGAAGATTTTTTTGATTGTGATTGTAGAGTGTGTGTGTGAGTGTGTCTAGTGTTTGGAAGTTTCCTCCACGCTATGTTTTGTTTGTCTTGTCGATAAACTCGAGTTGTTGTTTGTGAAGGGCGAGAAAAAAAAAGCATGAAAGATGAAGAATTGGCACAGTTTCTTGGGATGTTTGAGAGACGAGACCGACACCGAGACCGCAGAAAAGAGGAGGGAAGTCGTCTAGTGAGTCTGTAGTCTAGTCAAGTCAACTCTCCAAGCCCAAGTCGAAGAAAAAAAAATCGAACATTGAAGATATGTAAAGATCCACAGAGATCCACAGACGAGCCTCTACTCTAATATTGCCACTCGCAACTCTTGGAAAGACGGAGGCAGGTCTGCATAGGAAGATATATAGCTGTGCATAAATACATGATGCGTGTATTTAATTATAGCTTTGATTGTTTTGGCTGAGCGTGGAGCGG
>JAQFZE010003065.1:0-13241 GCA_034695245.1 Dicyrtomina saundersi | reverse complement strand
AATGATTTAATGCCTGAAGTTGCGATATCCCACCACTTACATTTATATTTGAACTTGTCAAAGTGGTTGTTGAGGAGGCCAAGGATGAAGTAGAGGAACTTGTACTTGTTAGTAAGTTTGAAGTAGAACTAACTGACATTATACTGTTATGTGACGACCCTTCTCGCTCACCCTCACTCTTCACACCCCCATCAGCCCTGTCCCCATCTCGGTGGTCAACGGCTAAATACGGACTGAATCTTATTGTTGTTGTCAATCCATTTGGACCCGCCTGTGGAAATCCTAAATGATACAGCGAATTTGCCCTGATTCTGAAGAAGCACGTAAAAATATTAAAACGGACGGATGGACAATGATCCAGTACATTGACTCTTTTGTAATGATGGCCTAAATGACGAACGAGGATTTTATAGCAGTAAATAGCGAGACATGATGGGAGCTGATAGATTTTCTTTTGAAATATATGAACGACTCCATTTATTGCTGTACTCACATCCACTGCGTCATTCGAATTCTCATGAAGAACTTCATTTATCCCTGAGTGATTCTCATAGGGACGATGAGCAATTCTTTCAAGGACTGAAAGGACATCATGACATTTTTTCGAGGGCGACTCCATCACGAACTGAATGAGAAAGTGCGCGCCGACTTGACGGACGTGGATGTTGGGCTCAGCATCTAATGTTTTAAAATAATGAAGAAGGATTTTATCGATGAGCTCGTCCTCGTGCGTCTGCATTTGACGAAGACAAACTTGCTGAATTATTTTGATGGCATGAATCTTTAACGGTGGACGAAGCTCTTCACGATAATGCTTGTCTGTGAAGAGGATGAGATGATTTAGCCAGTTGGGCATAATACACTTGAGGAAATTATTTTGTTTGTACACCAATAATTTTTCGATAGACGATTCCTGTTTTTAATAAAAAAATATAGGAAATGTAAAAATTAGGATTTGTATAGATTATATGACGTTGACGTTAAATATCGTCTGTGAAGAACCAAAATGACAAATGACCCATATCCAATTTAAGCTACAATTAAAATGAGCTATGACATCAAAACAAAATGAGAAACATGCGTAAAATGTTAAGTAGGAGTTTTTGAAAAAAAGAAAAATGTCCTATTTACATGTTTTTGAAAAGGTGCAAAATGTTCGAATTCCATGTTTTTGAAAAGGTGCAAAATGTTTAATTCCATGTGTTTGAAAAGCTTAAAATGTTGTATTTACATATTTTTGAAAAGTGCAAACTGTTCTATTCAAATGCTCTGAAGACATAAGAATATTTTTGTAGATAGTTGAAATTGTTTTTAGCTAAAATGGATATGGGTCATTTTGGTTCTTCACAGACGATATGTCTGCTTGTATGTTTAATTTATGAATGCAAAAGACCAGAGATAACTTATGCATTAAAAAAGAACAGATTTGCGGTTATAATATTGTGATTCTTGTACCATATATACGTTATCTATTTAGAAATTTATTATTAATACTTTTTTAGCAGACTTACGGGTCTAAAAAAAGTTCCAGTTTCAATAACGCCATAAAATCTGTGTAAAGCACCAGAAAATCCTCCACAATCAACAATATTTTCAATAGCATCCAAAGAATCGTTGACAACCCTTAAAATTTTATTGTAGTTAAGAAGATCATTTCTCCAAGTCTCATTCCCTTGTATGTCTTCTACAACAGTTTCAATAATCTCAAGAATTAAGTCCCACGTAATGGACTGCAAGGTGTCTCCATTACATTTAACCAAGTCTTGAATTCGAAGCATTGCTTCGTAAGATATGTAGATATGCTTACGCTCTAGGGCCTACACAGAAATATAAACCATACATATCTACTTTAGTTTTAGTACTGCATGAAAAATTCTTTAATTTAGAACTTGGGTTAACACTAAAATTAGGAATAAAACTTTTAAAATAATAACTTACAGCTGCAAAGGATGAAAGCACAGTTGAGGGACTATACTTAAGTGAACGAACAATTTTAGTACCCCAGAGAGACACGCCGACAAAAAAAACAGCACCCCGAATAACAGTATAATCTTCCGTACGATCCGCTGTCTCCATAAATTGGCACATAGTTAGGAGGCCAGAGTGACCCAAATGTGTCCCGAGCAAATGTCTCACGGTTTTCCAACTTGCTTGACACAAAAACTCTACATTGACAGTACGACATAGCGTAGCTAGAAAAGTGGAGAGACTTGACGGCGGAACGCTTGCATAGCAAACGACGGTTTCCAAAACATTGATGCACTCCAATGTATCCTGTCTGGATGAGCTTGTACAGGCAATGTAGCAAATATTTTGAATTAAGCCCACAAGTATTTCTTGGTCGAGAAAACTTTGGTTAAATTTAATGAATGTATTCAAATAAACCATAAAGTCTCCAGTCTTGATATCATTTTGAAATGAATGGTGATTGTGAGTTCCACCCATCCAAGTTAAAAGAAAAGGTCCAATTTTATCATCAAAGTATGAAACATCTTTTCCATTTTCAGTAAGAGCTTTAAGAAACTCAAATTTCGGTCCAGCATCCTCATCTACGTTATAAGACCGGATAAATTGAAAAAATTTGGCACGTAGATAACCATTTTTCTCAATTTGTGACTGACAGAGTGTCGTGAACAAGTTTAAAATGTGATGACGTGTTTCACGCGGGATCTCTGGTTTTAATAAATCTTCCAAAAGTGTCCACAGTTTCTCCGTTGTGTAAGTTTCCAGCCGGCGAATTTTTGCTATTTCATTTATTTCTTTTACAGCCTTTAATCGAACACTAACAGGGTTGCCAGGCTTGAGCTCATTTTCTATTTCTTCCGTAAGACTTACATATTCTTCGGATCTGGATCTCGGAGTGTGAGAGCTTTTGAGGTTCTTAAAAAAACTTTTCAGTTTATCTTGAAACCCTTTTTCTTTGGACATTTTCGCTGCCACACTATTATTTTACTTACTGATTGTATTGTTTGTGCAGTATTTCAGTGACTAGAAATGCATCGGTTCAGTTCAAGTTTGACATTGTAATGTATTGGCCTCGCTTTCAAGTAATTATAGTTAACACTAAATTTAAACTATAATTACACCACAAACGCTAGCTAATCTTGAATCTTGGCTAATCACCGCCGGCTTGTTTCACCTCAACATTGTCAATTATTACAGCTCCAGGTGATTTTATTCGATATTACATATCAATCTGAAATACATGCAATTACAAATTTAAATTAAAGGCATTAATTTGCTTGTGTATGGAAATACCAAGTTAGAATTGAAGCTTTGCACTTGAATATTTCATCTATAGGTACTTACGTAAGTTTATCATTTATCAAATATCCAATAATCAATTAAAATAATGTGGATACACGTGAAAATTCACTATATAGGCAGCTGTCAATATTTTTGTGAATAATAATAATTAAAATTAAAAATTAAACTCTTTTACTTGTAAATTAATTACATTTGATATTACCAAATGACGAAAATGTAGCCGGCTCCGCGTCAGCTAATCGTCCGCCTTTGCGTCAAAAAATTATTGTTCCAGAACTTCTTCCTGCAGCTGTCTTAGCAATGTTTACTAGTTGGCTCCTACTTTGCGTATCTGTAATTCTGTATGGAGCAAAACAAAACATTTTTACTTACACATATACATTGCTACTATCAATACAAGTGCAAAGTACGTTAACAGTCGTTCAAAGACACAACTATTTAATTTTAATAAATGCAGCCTACGTATTTCACTTCGTATTCCTTGATTAGTTGCACTTCCAATTTTGGCAACTGCAACATGTGTAAGTAGGTAAGTGACAGTGACGTTGGTACCTACTTAAATACAATGATTCTTTCTCGTTAGTAGCATCTCTGTATATGCCATGTCACGTGCTTGTAACTTGTAGGAACTATATATGTATGAAATCAAGTCCACTAGGAAGCTATGAACTAATAACAAGTTAATTTTAACTTCAACTCCTGAGAACTCCTCTACAATAGGTCTAAGCAGCCAACTAATCTTTGATCTGGAAAATACATTTATGTAACTTGTTTACTATTTCACATTTACTATAGTTAAGGTCTTCGGATGAAAATATGCTTGGGATGAACTTGGGATATGATTACAGTCCAACTACTTAGTAAGTATAAGCAAGGGCTGCAAGCGCCGTTTGCCTTTGATTGACTTTAGTACAAAGTATGGGTATAATAATTAATCGGTCACGACTGCGCTAATAGTGAATGTGAATGGGTAAAAATAAACACATCTCCTGTCAATATTTCTTTCAAATATTTAGTATAATTATAGGAACTGGTACTGCAACTACAAATAAACCCAAATTCAAATAGTAAATAAATCTCAGCTAATACACAGTCAACAGCATTAACAGGGCCAGGTAGAGCGTGGTGCTTTCGACAGCCGACAGAGATTGAGACGTACACCGATTCCGATTCCGATACCCAATCTGCCTCCATACCCCATCAGCTCATCAGCATGTTACCAAATATTATGTAATAAAATTAATTCAAAAACATCTTGCAAATTTTCAAGAATGAATGACTACATTAAAATCAAATGTCAGCTAAGGGAAGGAAATGACTTTAGCAGGTGGCAATAATATGAGGACGTCACTTGAGAGAAAATTTTATATTTGTTATTTAGCTAAAATAAACTGCCTAATAAGTTTACTTTGAACCGTACCCACATTAATTTAGTCATGATTCTATCTATAAGTATGTCGACAGTCAGCAGTGTGGAGTCACACAACATAGAATTAAAGTAATTGAGATTGAGATGGATTATACTAGCTATAATTACGACTACGACTACTATTAATTAATAAGTGATAAGGCATGTTTTACTAAAATAAGCGTAATTATAGTCATCGGACACTCCACACTCCAGTTATATTAATTCCTGATATCGCATATAATATTATTATACTTACTAGTCAGTTACATAATACTTACCCAAGTACTTAAACGACTTAAAGGGCTTAAATTAATGAGAAAACAAATTTTCCGCCTCGTCCCTAGTCCCTATCACCTATAGTCACTCACACTGACACTAGTAATTATATTGAGTATATTATATAGGAAAATTCCGGGTGATTTTCTTGGATTTTCGGATCTTAAACTAAAGAGAATTTCCACAACTTTCAACAAGACGCAACTCCAGTTACTCTACACTCCACAGTCAACATTAATATTAACATAATAATTATTATTTTTAACTGCAATTCCCAGCCACTGTACACTTCGTCTTCGGCTTTCCGCTCGGTATCGGCTCTTCTACGGTAAACTGTTTAAAGAAAATCTTAGGATATATACTTATGTTTGAATGTGCTTCAGTAAAAATCTGTACTCTGCTCTGTACTGAATAGATACCATAACAGTAACAGATTCAAATGTTTCAATGGCTGTCCACATCGTCCTCATGTGTCTTTCTCGATTAAGCAGTCGTCAATATTCAAATCATGAGGAACAGCGAAGGAGATTTAAATTACTAAAAAATATTAAAGTAGTACCAATTACCAATACCAACTTTATTACACTACTTAACTACTACGACACTACGACCTTACCTACCTCTTGTTTTGTGTAACTACTTATTTTGTTTTTTAATTTCAAATAAAGTTGAGTTTTGTAAATGTTAATTTTTGAAATATTAATAAATGTAAAAAAGTTCCTTTTTTGAGTGCGAGTGACTAGTTATCTAAACTATAATCCGTCACATCACACATCACAAAATTCATTTTTGAACACCTACAGCAATCCGTTTAACAGAGACAGATAAGTGAAGGAATTTAATTTTACAAACATTGGATAAATTGGATTTGTAAATTTACTAATTGTTGATTGTTACGTTCGGACGGGCTTGGATGTTTCGCTTCAGTTTTCTCAGAATCCATTCAAATATTATCACAAATCAAATCACCACTTAAATCCAGAATCACAAAAAATCACACTAATAATTGACAAAATGGGAGCAACCCCGGATGACGAAGCTGACGTTGGAGCCATTGGGACAGCTACTCCCGCAGTTTCAGCCTCGGCCAATTCGGTCGGAAGTACATCTTCCACGATTCCGGCTACAGATACTGTGCTTTGCACTGCTGGATATGATCACACCATTAAATTTTGGCATGTTCATACAAGTTTGTGTGTCAAGACTTTTCAGCATCCAGATTCGGTAAAAGGGTTTTTTTTTTTAATTTATATTTGTTGTCAAAGACTTTAAATTAAAAAGAAACCAGACTTTCTACCTTAATAAGGCAGCTGCTCTAGTGATAGTGGTCTAGTTCTAGTTGGCAAACAATATATAGGTATTTCAAAAAATGTATCAAGTTTGTACATTATCTTTTGCAGCAAGTCAATGCACTATCCATCACACCAGATAGACGCCTTGTAGCCGCTGCAGGTAACGTTTTTTTATCATAAAACACTTGTAAATATAAATGGTTATTCGTTTGATCTTTGAAAGCTGCATATGCCTTATAATTTATTGTTTTTCGTCGTAATAATTATGGCCGCTTTTTGGTGATAATTTATGGATTTAACGATTTATGGTAATTTGATTTGATTTGTCTCCAGGTTTTCAGCATATAAGAATTTACGATATTCACAGTTCCAACGTTAATCCTTCGTTAAATTTCGAAGGTTTATCCAAAAACGTGACCACAATAGGATTTAATAAAGATGGACAATGGATGTACAGTGGGGGTGAAGATTTTAATGCAAGGATATGGGATTTAAGATCGAATAGTCCACAATGTCAAAAAGTTTTCCAAACCCTGTCCTCCCCCATCACATGTGCCACCCTTCATCCGAATAATACAGAATTGATTGTCAGTGATCAGAACGGGACGTGCCACGTGTGGGATTTGAGAAACGATCGAACGGAGCAGTTGGTGAGTTTATGAAATATTACTAATTATTACTGTGAATTTGATCATTTTTACTCCCAATCGGATGCATAATTTTTATTTTACTCCTACTCAGATTCCAGAGCAAAATACATCTATTCCAGTTCAGTGTGTTGCAATCGATCCCTTAGGAAAATTTCTAGCTGCTGTTAATAATAAAGGAGATTGCTTTGTGTGGAAACTAGAAGGTAGATTTATTTTGTGGTTTCACTTTTGTGAATATTTTTCATTTTCAATGAATGCTAAAATAAATTAAATTACAATTTCATTAATTTTAGTTTTGTCTGTTTTAGGTTCAGAGGTTGAACCTTTACGACTGAGTCCCCATCAGAAGTTAAAAGTTCATAAGCGGTATGCCCTCAAATGTGTCTTCTCGCCCGATTCTAAGTAAATATTTGCTTCACTTTTCAATATTTTAAAGTGCTCTTACTTCGCTGTGTTTGATTTTATAGCGGTGGTAATAAAGAGAGATTTAAAAATGTATCATATACGAGGAGGAAGACAACTTGAAGCAAAAATAAACTTGCCACTGTCTTTCAATGGCGCTTACACCCCATTTTGATAATTCACAAAGTTTTTAAAAATTGAATGCAAAAGTGTATCTTTGATGAATGTGTTTAATTAATTGTTTTTGATTAATTATAAAATTCTTATCAAGTGTGTGATTCAAATCACTCGTCATACGGGGAAAACTAACTTTTGCTATAAATATAGTTTATCCTTGTTATAAGAAATTATACGAGGTATGATTGTGCTAATTATTTTAGTGAATTAGTGTTTGTAGAGGACAAGTGAAAGCTACAGACATATAATATGTATTAACTCGTTGAATTGTTTTTCAGCTTGTTAGCGACAACATCTGGAGATCAGACTGCAAAAATTTGGTCAGTTAAAAACGATATTTTTAATCCAGAACGAGAACTGTCGTGTCCTGGACAGAGATGGGTTTGGGATGCTGCATTTACTGGAGATAGTCAATATTTAATAACTGGTGAGTGTGTTAATAGAGCTGGAGAATTAGTGATTATACTGATCAGCAGAATGGCTATGTTGGTTTTGTAGTTGTAATATTATTCATTCATAGTAAATCAATCAAAGTCTATTATCCATAATACCATGAGTATAAATCTTTAGAATGTGGAATTATTTAGTATTCTGGTTTTTGTTCTGTATATTATAGCCTCGTCAGATAATCTAGCGAGACTCTGGTGTTTGGAGAATGGCCAGTCAAAGAGAGAATATAATGGCCATCAGAAACCCCTCACTTGTGTTGCTTTCCGTGATCCATCCATGTAAAATATCGTGTCAGTTTTTTTTTATTCTTTTAATTATTGGTTTTAATAAATAAAGTTTGTCTTCAGTTTCCTTCCTATGCATTAGGTATAAAGGAATACCGAGTGTTCTATTTATATGAAGATTCTTTAAAGTTTTGTTTTATTATATATTCATGTAACTCATCTCTTTACATCCGATTTCTTGAACATTAAGCAATAACAGCACTGATCGTGTCGTAAGTAAGCTTGAATTATCCTATATTGACTAGTATTGATATTTACTTTTTACATAGTTTCAGGACAAACGTTAGGCATACTGCAATTATATATAGGCCATTTGAATCAGAAACAACTAAGCTATATGTTTTCTATTAATCACATACTACGTTTTTTTACTTTAATTTGTTCCTGTAGTCCAAGCACAAGTAATGACGCTGAATATTTTATTATAATTTAAATGACGTGTAATATAGTTTCTTAGATTTGAATAAAATCGAGACAGAAGCCGATATTCATTGAATCTGTGCTCATGGATGGTGAGGTGCAAGTACAGATTGTGGGATCTTTTCCCCGTCGACTTCCGAGCTCATTCCCATGGCCGTCGCAGGAAATCATGGGTGGGGGTGTACAGATGAGTCCAAGGGCAGACATATCTGGACAAATCCCACCATTGCTTCCATGAACAATTCTACCTTTGTTGCTATGAGCATTGACATTAGTCATTGGTAGAGATAGGATGGGTGGAAATGGCGTCAGGGGTAGCTCAGTTGAGTCGAAATTTACTCGGAGCAAGTAAGGCTTTGCGGGGCCTATAAACCAACCAACCATAAGAGAAAACAGTAAGAATCCATGAATAAGCATATCGCGTGTACTTAAATAGATCAGGCTGCTCATATTTTAAGTGAGTAAGGTAAGCAAATAGGAAAAAATTCATTAAACTCAAAACATATCGTCTGTGAAAAACCAAAATAACCCATATCCAATTTAAGCTACAATCAAAATGAGCTATGTCATAAAAACCAAATGAGAAACATGCGTAAAATGTTAATTAGGAGTTTTTGAAAATCGTAAAATGTTCTATTTTCATGTTTTTCAACAATGTAAAATGTCCTATTTACATGTTTTTGAAAAGGTGCAAAATGTTCTAATTCCATATTTTTTAAAAGGTACAAAATGTTCTCATTCCATGTTTTCGAAAAGGTGCAAAATGTTCTAATTCCATGTTTTTGAAAAGTGTAAAATGTTGTATTTACACATTTTTGAAAAGTGCAAAATATTCTATTTAAATTCTCTCAAGACATATTGGAATATTTTTGTAGATAGTTGAAATTGTCTTTAGCTAAAAATGGATTTGGGTTTTTTTTGTTCTTCACAGACCGATATTCTAAACAATGTGAGCTATAGGAACTAAAAGTATGTCTCGGAATACAACTACAGCTACGGCATATATACTAACTTGTAACCGGCATAAATGAACTTCCGCATTGACGATTTTCACCAAAAACTTCCACAAAATCAGTCCCACATTGATTTCCACTCAGAGGACCGGGTATAAGAAACTTTCCCTTTGCCTTGCTCCCAGTTATGAAAAATGTGCTATCAACTGAACTCTGTTTCGGAATGGAATTTGGGTTGTGACTTGGATGAATGTGATCACTACTATGATCATGTTCACAGGGTTTCCACTGAATAGCTTCGCTCCCACTCTCCGCCTCAACACAGACGGTGTACTCTTGATTATTCAACTGCTGACGAGGATAATTAAAACTTTTTACAGTGCCCCGTTGAGCATTGAAGTACTGGAGGCAGTGTGGAGGGGCTCTATTAAATTGGCTGCATTTCAGCTGAGTTAATTTAATATCGTACAGTCCTCCGTCGCTCCCCTGATTTATTCTCACCTCAATTTTGTCCGAGTCTCCAAAGTCCAGATACACTATTAAAAATATAAAGGGAGGTGTCTATACTTAAAATTGTATCAAATACTGTTGAATTAATGACATTTTTTGAAATAATGCAAAAATATCCTGATATTGTAGAAGTACCAAATCGTCTGAAGAACCAAAATGACCCATATCCAATTTAAGCTAGAATCAAAATGAG
The DNA here is from genome assembly GCA_034695245.1 of Dicyrtomina saundersi. Lineage (NCBI taxonomy): Eukaryota > Metazoa > Arthropoda > Collembola > Symphypleona > Dicyrtomidae > Dicyrtomina > Dicyrtomina saundersi. The sequence goes on along the minus strand of JAQFZE010003065.1, from coordinate 2,956 downwards.
CCATTTCATAAAAACAAAATGAGAAACATGCGTAAAATGTTGATTAAGAGTTTTTGAAAAGTGTAAAATGTTCTTTTTACATGTTTTTGAAAAATGTAAAAATGTTCTTTTTACATGTTTTTGAAAAATGTAAAAATGTTCTATTTACATGTTTTTGAAAAGTGTAAAATGTTCCATGTACATGTTTTTTTAAAGTGTAAAATATTATATTTAAATGCTTTCAAGACATGTTTCAATATATTTGTAGATAGTGAATATTGTTTTTAGCTATAAATGGATATGGGTCATTTTGGTTCTTCACAGGCGAAATCTCTTTATATTGTATGCGATTAAGGTAGGTGCAAACGTTTTAGACTTTTAGAAGCTCAACATTTTAACGAATCTGTTTTTAAATCTGAAATGATTCTTACTATGTATCAGCTGATAATTGTTTTTTAAACCGAAATTCTTAAAATGAATTATAATGGAATGATTATTACTGGTAGCTTAACCTACCAGGCACCGACGTATATTTAAGAAAAATGTAAACCACACTACTTATAAAAAGTGTCTGATGTGATGATGTCTGCGCTTACTGTGCTGACTTGTAAGATTTCCGCATACAGCCAAATTTTTCACCGTCGGGGAGCCTGTTATGATCATGACATCGTTGTCGTTACAATCTCCCAAGGAATCCGCCTCCCCGACGTCAAACGCTTGAAGATCCAGACGAATTTGACAAACTCCAGGCTCCTGTTGGGAAAAAACATGATATATACAGTAATTATTGAAAATATAACTTACACTTGAGTTTTACTCTTTCTTTAAAATATTTTTACATTTTAAAAAAGACTTTACACTCTTCCAACTTTTTCTGAAGTACAAAATGCTTTATTAATTAAAACCGTCTTATTATTGTGCACAAGATTATTCCTCCTACAACATAATATAATTGTTAGTTTATTTTGTTTTTAACTGTGAAATCAAAATATCTTTACCTTTGATATAACAAAACGGCATTTGTTGGATGTATTTGAAGTGACAATGTGGGTCACATTTTCCGTGATGAATACTGCCTCTGTAGAACCACATCTCACTATTGGCACATCTAATAATGATCAAATAACTAATTAAAGTTGCAATTTTAGTAATAATTAAAATAATTTTTAAATTATGGTTAAACTTGTAAGATGAAACTGTATCATTCACCTACACTAGAGTACAAATGAAAAAAAGGCGAGTATAATATATATTTAGGAAAGTTTGTAAGTACCTTCAATGCAGGCCAGAGCAAACCTATGTGGTGTAATCACATAGAATATTATGGCTGTGTAAACTAAATTTACTAGCATTTTGTAATTGAATTTTTTTTTTTAATTTTACACAAAGAATTATTGCTAAAACTCAGTATCTGATTTTTAGTAAAAGTGCGAAATCAAAAATGGTAGAAAGATATTTTTCCCTTATCTGGCACACTAATGGATATGTGCTTTTCGTGGAACGAATATTGACCAAGTCAGAGGATCCACCACTATGTACATTTCTTTTATATGATCCGCAGTGTAATTAAAAATCCATAATGTACGAATCTGAAAGCATTTTTTTAAGTATTTGTAATAATTGCATGTCAATTAATTAGTTTAAAAAAATTCTCTTCAACTCTCTAAAACATGAAACTAGAAACCATGAAATTTGTAGAATGTGAAGTGGCTGCGTCCATTTCCAGTTCCAGTTCCAGCTTCACCTTCCTGCCATGCATAAATTAAGCGCATATATAATACCTCCTACTTACACAAAGAAATCCCTACATTTCAAAACGCTATATCTGCGGGTTCATGCTGCCTAAACGAAAGCAAAGCTGTTTACCCTGCGTTTCAAAGCATCATCAATGAACACGACAATGTCATTTTAATTTCTTTAATTTACGTAGTATGCAATTATTATTCCGAATTCTGATTTTTTTTCTTTTCACATTATGGAATGTTGTCTGGATTCAAACTATAATATATTCCACATATTATATGGAGTCCATGTCTGATTTGACACACGGACTTGAATTTAATGATCAATACACTTTTAGGTATTTGTGACTGGAACGTAGCGCTGGGAATATGGCAGTCATTTTGACGGAATTTACGAATAGCAATGTTAAAAAACAAAGTTGGTGGTAGTGGTAATGAATTTTGCTCAAGAAAGGTAAGGGCTGCTTGCTTGTCCATCAGGATAGAAGCTTCCCTCCGCTTTTCAATTACCCGTTATTTTACAATTTATTGACGAGTGAAGAGTTTTTTGACAAAACTGGTCAAGTCCATCAAAGCAAATACAGGAACAACGAATTTCAAATTAAATTCCACTAAGTGATTTCTTGTACTTTAGGTGAGTATCTTCCCACGTAGTATACTATACTTGAGAAGCACTACCGCACAAGTAGTGACTTTTAGAGCGATTTTTGAATTTATTATAAAATATTTAAAATTCAAAATGTTATGGGCTTGACTCGTTTTCTGGACAGAAAACCATTAACTTAGAAAATGGGCTTAAATCCCGTTTTGCCAAGAAACTCTTCATGTGTTGTATTTGATGGTAGGCGAGATTCCTATAAAGCAGAAAAAATTAGGATTTAACACTGCCTGTGTGTACTTACTGTGTGGGTTTTTACTTTTTTTAATCTTTCTTCTCGCTTTGGTTTAGAGTATACAAGTGGTTGGGCCTTATTGATTGGTAGTTGACACGCATATCCGCGTGTTTGCATAAACTATAAAATGTTTGTCCCTGTGCTGTGTAATAATGTAAAATGTAAAAAGCCACCTGGTTTATAAGTAACCTCGCCTAAAATAAACGATCATTTTTTAAGTGAAACACTTGGAGTAATTAATAGTTATTTTCAATTAATTTTACAGCCAAGTAGACTGATTGAATTGGCAATCAATTATGTTGCAATTAAGTGCTCGGAAGTAATTTAATCCAATTTTTCACC
>JAQFZE010003064.1:0-13242 GCA_034695245.1 Dicyrtomina saundersi | reverse complement strand
TACATACGCCTTATATAGTGGAGATTTCAACCTCAATATTTACTCATCACGCCTTCTGTGTGTGAGATTTTTATCGTTGTATTTTTCCTATTGCTTTGTACATTCTAAAAGAATGTACACAGTAATAATTACAATTGTGATGACTATTGATTCAACTCCTTGTTCGTTAAATTTTATAACAGTATTCATCCTAAAAATGTCAGCTTAATGTGGTATCGTGAAAGCTTCTAAAAAAATGCGAATGGTAATGCAAAAACCATGCATAACTTTTTGGCAATTATGTAAAAATACACAAAGTGTTGCTCAAAGATACAATTATTTATAGTATCGTAAAATGTGGTACGGGATCGTCCATAAATAACAAAATCCAGAAATCTTCATTTTTAGGATCCCATGAACCCCTTTATCGTCAGCATTATTCTATAACATGAATGGATATTTTTAGCGTGGGATGTGTATAGTCAATCAGTTGACCCTATTGATGACGTCATTTTTGGGCGATTTCTGTGTAATCATTGAAATCAAATGTGCTAGTAGTTGAATTTACAACCTCGTAATAAAATTAATTTTAATGAAACTTTTTTTAAACAAGGCTTGAAAAAGCGACCCGACGAAGAAAAATAATAGTGGTAGACCAGACGCTTTCTCTTCTGAACTTAAAGCAGACTTTGCAGGAATTGTATAAAGCTAGTTGTACTATATTTACATGATAATTACTTTTTCAGTAATTTGTTTGGGACTGAAAATGCAATAAAAGCTGGAGTGGAATAACTTTACAACAATAATAATTAAGGTGTGGTAGTCATTTTTTCTTGTTAGAATTAATTAGAGAAATGAGGACAACAAAACAACAGAGAATTGACAAGAGCATTGGGGACAGCGTGTGGAGAACATGGGATGTCCTAAAGGTTTACGGAAGTTTACATTTGCAATATTGACAATGCTAGAAAGTAGGTATTTGTATTGTATATGAAGAAGATTCAGTAACATGAATCTACTGGAATGCCGCTCAGGACACTGATAGGTATAATGCAGATCCGTTTTACTATTAACATGTCTTTATTCATGAAAGTTGCTTTGTTTACGTGTTATAATGCATGCGTAAGCAAGAACAAGAAACATGCGTACTAAACTTTCAATTTAAAATCTAAGTGTATACCAATTAAGTTACTATGTCTATGTATATGAGTTGCTCAAAAATGGCAATTAAATCAAAACATACACCATAGTACTGGTATTTATAATTGGCAGAAGTCGTTAGTGGAATGCAAATTGCCAAAATACCAGCACATATGTTATGGCCACTTTCTCTTTTCTTCACCGTCTCCGAGGTGAGTTGGCAGATGAGTGAGTGGGAATTAGAGGAGAGCCTGGACTTTATTCCCGTGGAAGAGCTGGAGTAGACTGAGAGAGTGGAAATTGAATTTACCCTCTCAATTTACAATGTGGATAGTAGTCGTCCAGGTCTTCGTGAAGAATAAGAGGGAGCGAGCCAAAACAGTGTGGGCCATTGCTTAGTTGGTGCTGCTGGAGACGAAGATGTGCTGGGAGTTGCGGGAACTACCTGCTGTAGCTGTTGGAGGAACTGGATGCTGGAAGCTAAGACGGACGGCCGTTTGAGTCCTGTACTCAAAGTAATGGTTTTCCCATGCTTCACTATGGAGTGTGAATTGGTGTCTTTTCGCTATACGTGCCGTTTACCTTCCCTATCCTTATCGTGGTCACTAGTCGATGCCAGAGTCGGGTCTCTTCTGGAGATTATGAGGACTGAACAGGATGCTGAATGAAAAGTCATTTACTGCGCAGTACTATAGCTAAAGGTTGGAACTTGTGCTAGGTTTTTATTATTATGTACGTTTAATGTTTAATAAATGAGAGTTTTACAATTTCGACTTAAGAGCTTAATATTCCTATGCTGAGAATTTCGAAGTTTAACTTTTCCTTTTTCTTGTTTGTTTTGACGGATGAGTGGAGTCTCTCGACTCTCCTCATCTTCCCAAACCAAGCTAGACGACGTTTTTGGTTATCGTTTTTATGCCTCTATGTGTTGTGCTCAACGAGGCTCTGTGCCTCCTGATTCCCTACTGATCACTGCCTCCCTCGTATGTTTTACATACGGCTTATATACAGACGGTGTGACCCAGTATAAGCACATCTTGTTTGAGTGCGTAACTGTACCAAACGACATCCTTGTTATACCGTATTGATAAATACGTATAACAATATAACCTCCGCTTGACATAAAACGATGCCCTCATCGTATTAAACCCTGAAGTCAAACGTTTTACATATATATAATGACAAAACAAAATCAAATGTGTGATAGTACAAAAAAAACTACTTGATGGAAATTCTTTCCAAATGACATGGAGCAAGCGGTATGTAGTTAGTTACAGGTTGGATACGCACTGGAGACCAAGCGCCCGGAGTCATTTTATCCCAACTTAAAAAATAATACAATGTTTGTGGTCTAATATTATATTAACTGATACATATCATTTAACAATTTGACATATTATAAAGTCGTCAGTACATAACATAGTAAAGTACAGCATACATAATTACATAATAAAGATAATCGTGGGTGAATCATATATACACACATACATATCATATTACTCTATAACAGGATAATACAAAAAAAATTATGTGAGTGACCGGCAAGAGCTGTGTGAGGTTGCTAAGACATACAGGTGAACACCTGGATAGACTAGTGGATTGAGTGTGGTGTCGGAACATGACGAATTGCGTGCGGAGAAACTACCTACGATTGACGAATAGCTTAAGGACATGGCATCGGGCTCGGAAGATGGGCCATATGTTTCCTTGGAGAGATTAGATCTACACACAGGTAAGGTCGGAGGATATGTCTAGACTACTGGAAAACAATTCTTTACCTGAAATAATTATAAGGTTGGACGAAATTAAGTGATAAATGTATGTTGAGTTGTAATTTCCATAGATGTCGTCGTGCTTAATAATTTTGGGCTCATGTATAGTAATGAAAAAATGGACGAATGTTATAAAAAGTACAATATTCACAAAGAAGCCACAGAAGTGACCCGACAGTGGAGCACGTTGGAGTAGTCTTGTAGACTACTAGAATGCACTCAACTGTCTCAGTGCTCACTTTGTGGATTTTGTATGAAATAAATACAAGATGAAAAAATCAATGTAAACTATTTGGGTCGTGTGAAAAAAAAAAGAATAACAATAGGACAGGAAACGACAAATTATAAATACTGAGTAATGAAAAATGAAACGAAATAAGAGACACTGCTCAAGCAAGGTCGCTTCTTAGAGAGTTTGAATTTGTAGTGTCTCTTGTTGAAACTACTCTTTTCATGAAAGTGAAAAAACAATTAAAAATACACTACACATCAACAAAATTGAAATAATGAATTTTGTATTTTACTGGAGCTTTGGAGTACTAGACAGTGTTTAATTTGTGCAAAACTATATATGAAATAAATACTGTCCATGATGAAATCTACAGTACGTAAAAAAATAAAGTACGAAAAGGAATAAGGCGCTTTTTCTGTAACATTATCTGTTTGTTATAATGTGCGTCAAGGATTAGGGGAGATAACTTAAATTGGTGGACTCTGATTGGTTTGCCTGGGAGTTAATGTAATTAAATATGAGAGTAAACAAAATACTAATGGAGTCAATTTGTTGATATTAAAAGTAATATCTGAAAAAATAATCATAATACTTAGAACTCAAAAAGAACACACCGGAGCGGAAAAAAATCAAGGCGAAGGAAGATAAAGCAATTGTAGGCTGCATTAAACAGGACGTGAAAAAGGAACAGGATGGTTTAATCATAGTCCCTAGTACAAAAATAATTAACGGGTTAATTAGTATTTCTGTTTATTTAGAAAACACTAATAGTGGATTGACTAAAATACTAACACAAATATTATATCGTTAAGTCATCATGACGTGGGTCTCTGTTCTAGGAAATTGTTCATGTAAAAGAAACAACTTGGTGGTGTAAGTCTGGTAGTAGTTTGTAGGCTTTAAAGAATTTGAAAACTATTGAGGGATGGCATTACTGCAAATACGACCGTATAAAAGGAATTCGGAAAAAAATTACGAAGGAGGACAGAATTGATTGTACTGGCATATCGTTATTGGGATGGGGATTTCTGAGAGAGGAAAGGGTTGTACAAACCGAAAGTGGTGAAAATATCATTGTAGAAGATACACTGATTGTAATTATAGACCCTAGGTATGCTGGTCGATACTAACGATTTTCGTAGAGATTATGTTTGATTGTATATAATAGGAAAGATTTAGGACTGATGGTGGTTGTTTATAATCTTTTATCGTGAATAAAAACTGACTGAGGATGAACTCGATCGTTGTTCAGAACTAACCGTATGTTACAATATGATGGCATATTGTAAGACTATACTTAAAGGCTGTCGTTTGAGAATATTAGGGATTTCACTATATACCCTCAAATGTCTTCAAGGCAATTCGTTCATCCTTATTCGACGAATTCGAAAAACTACCAACGGGTTGATGTTTACTTTTTACCAGGAAATTGTGCCGATTCCTTATGTGTCAGTCTCGGTCTATGATATTTTAATGAAAAAAGGTTTACGACAACATTTAAACCGGATGGGACCGAAATTATACACGGAGCAAGATGATTTTGGAGTATCCTTTGAAATGGATACCTGGGCTGCAATGTGTTGGGCCTATTTCGAGCGCGACCATCCACTGTTATACCCCGGATAAAGCCTAGGCAGTTTGTCAAACTTTTGGAATAATATTGTGACGGATATGAAAACTGTAAGTGGACCGGCTGTGCGTAAATGGAAAAGTAACCATAAAACAGAGTAACGAACTATTATTGTTGCGTTTGGTGATAAAGTAATCATACGTAAAGATCTTCAGTCGTACTGGACGTATCCTGAAAACTCTCAGAAGCGAGAACGGGATTATCTGAAGAAGGCATACCCAACAACCGAGGTTGAGACGTGGTACAAACCGAGATGATTTGCAGTCTTCTTGTTGTTCTGTCAAGAAGAACAGTTAACGGGTACGAATTATAGTATGGAGAGATACGAACGACGGGTCCTTAAAGAATCCAGTGCATCAGAAGAAAGTGTAAAACTAAACGGAAAATACTTCCTGACGTTTACTGAGAATGTGACTAAGGTGACAAATCTTGTACAAGCATTGAAAAGACCTAAACAAAATTTGGATCTGAGCCTGACGAGTAGTAGTCGAAGAGCGACGTTCGGACCGGAAGGGGCTTTCAGGAAAGGACCTGAAATGCTAAAATTGATACTCAGACGGTCCGAGTCATTAGAAACTAGGGCGTCTACAATAACCAACGGAGAGGTAATGAAGGGAACGGAACAAGCGAAAAATAAGTTGGATTCATCTATGATTATCGTGCGAGGCGATATCAGCACCATGAAGTGGGAAACGGACGGAGCTGAAATATCTGAAAAAGCAATATTGTGGAAGCCGGAGAAGTGGATGAAATTTGTCTGCAAGAAAGACCTCAAACAGAAGAAGAAAATGAGATATTTATACTAGAAACGACGCGATTCACTGCCGCGGGTTTGATGATTAGAACCCAATGCAGCAGCCCAGAAGAACCGGAAGCAGAGACTAATGCCGATATTGCGGATAAAGAATTACATATTATGGCGGAAAGTGTTTTATTAAATGAGTTATTTTACGAAGATCCGCGAAGTTTACAAGAAATTTTTGGTATCTTATGGGCGAATGCAGCGTCGCAAAGTGAAGCGCCAAGCGTAATCGCGGAGGAGAAAAATTCACCAGTTAACTAAAATGGCGAGGATGATTACGACACCTCAAGTGTGGTTTCCGGGAATCCAGATAGAGGCTGGGATCATATTTACTGCAAAAGTCTGATTGCTCTTTGGTCATTTGAAAATGAGATTCTATTTATTCAGGAAAATCTTACTATCAAGAAGTTATTAGTAGTCAGACACAGAGTGAAATGGCTATTGAATAGATTCTGGTATCTGGGGAAACTAACCTTGGAATTCTTTCCCGAGATTGTGAGGATGGCAGATTTGAACGTGTTTTTAGTTGATTGGTTACTGGAAAGTTGGTATCAATACAACATGAATGCTCGAATGACACTTACTTCATTGAGTTTTATACAAGAATGTATAAAAGATACACGCTGGCACTGGGTACTTATTTAGTGGTTGTGAATTAATTTGTGAAGTAAATCAATCCTTAAAAATTAGGTACGTATATAAATGGACGGACATTTCCCATTTTTAATGGACAATCAACGTTTCAGGAACCGACGTAGTACTGACAAGTAGTAAATTGTGGAAATCCGTAGTAATGAACGGCTGAAATAATTAAGGGCTAAAAAAAATTTATTATAAATTTCCTTGAACATAAAAAAATAAGAACGTATAAATTTTAATGTAGAAAAAGGGTCTCAAATATGTGATTATTACATATATCAGTGGATTGGCTATTTAACTACGATTGCCGTTGCCACAGCCAAGTGCTGGCCTGTATATTTATATAATGAATCCGTAAGAAAATTAAAATTAAAAAATACAAATATAAGAAAGATGCAAAGATAATAATAATAATAATTCCAAATGAACAAGATGTAGCGCTTATCGCAAAATCTGGTGAGTAATAAAACTAATTTTTTTAAAGAAACAAATATAAATTGATACTTGTAGTACTATAAAATTGAAATGAACTTCGTGGTAGTAAAAATAGACAGGTTTATAGATAACATAAAATCATTAATCACAGTAGTGCTCCATCCTGTGATTGCAAAAATAGCTCGCAGATTATTAATTTGAGAAATTGTTTGAGAAACAAAGTAAAGTTTATGTTGTACCGTTTTAAATACCGTACATTTTACCGTTCCAAGTTCCGGCTTGGAGAGAGACTCGTTCCCCTCTTCATTTTACTTACATAGCAGTTGACAATTCCACGAAATAAACAAGTGACAATTCTCTATACAAAAGTACGGTATTTGTAAAATGTCGCTATTTAGAAAAATGACAATTTACGTAAAGTACAGAATACTAATGTGACCTTATATTACGGATCAATAATTTTGAGTAATTCATTATAAGCATGAAATAATTATTATTACGGATGTAAGTTGTACTTAAAATATACGAGAGGTTATTAACAATGTGATAATAAATGATGATTAGTACCAAAATTACGCAAAATAAATAAAATACAGGGAATAATAAATGAGGCATGTGCAAAAAGATGGAAGCATAGAAATTTAAAGCGTAATAAACAAATCCAAAATGTAATGACAAATAACTGAGCTCATAAAAAAATTCAATAGGCGTACGTAAATGGTCATATTGAAATAAAGTGCACAACAATACGTAAAGTAATTAAGCATGTTATGTTGTAGTACTTAGATTGATACAGAAAATATGGTCTTCACGGCAATTACAGAATGTGGGACAAAGGAAAGCGACTACCTACTGAACACGAACGGCGGTATGGAATACGAGGGTAACGCATATAAGAAAAACGAGGACCAGAGAACTGAATGGACTGAGAAGATCTAAAATCAAGGCGCAATCAAAGAAAACACAATAGTGTACAAAAAGAACTTCTACCGTGTGACAGAAAAGAGGTAAGACCGGTAATTTTTTGAATAAAGCCTAGAATAGCCGTGACATGTAGCCTAATGAAGAGAGAACTAAAGGCCAGCCGTAATGTTTATTTATTTAGAAAACAACGCGAGAAGTAGGAATTAATCATTTTCATCTTAGTGTGGCCTGTTGGTGGAATAAAGATGCCTTGCTGGAGAATATCCCAGCTCCGCATTATCGGAAATATCAAAAACGTGATCGAGAGATGTTTGACTGTGATGTAACAGGTCAAGTGATTTTATCGTGGGGTTTTTCAAGTTGCTGGGTTTGATGTATAAAATAAATGAAAATTTAAATAATTGGGACGTTCTGACTTATTTATTGGGAGGATAAGAATCACGGCAGACTCTCTATTTAATTCAGAGAGTGTTCGAGTGAGCAGTCCCGTAATGGGTTATTGTCAGACGGTTGCAAGGGGTGTAATGGGAGTTTTTGCTGGGATAACTATTGAAAGTCTACGATGTGAAGTCAACAAGATACAATATATAGTGAGGCGTATCGTAAGCATTGATCAATTTTTGATCGACATAATCTTTTATCTGGAAATAGTATGTCTAGGATATATTGCTTTAACTGTTTTGTATTTTTTGTTTCAAGAAGGGGTGAAGGAATTAATGGACAAAATAAATGCTGATAAGTATTGTGAGGTAGATGCTTATGGGGTTAGTTTTGAGGCTAGCAGCTGTTGGTACGCGATGTTTTGGGCTTTATGGGACCAGACACGACCTGACTCATATCCAGCTTGGAGTATTGTCTATTATCCGCAGTTCGCGCAAAGGATGGGGCGGGATATGAGGACAGTAAACGGTGAGAGAACCCAGGATTGGAGCGAGATGAGGGCACATAATATAACCATCACGGTAAGAATCGGAGTATAATTGAGCGCTAATGATAACGTAACAAGGTGTTTTAAGGAAGACGCTAGAAGGTATATTACGGCAAAGGAAAACAGTGATCATAAACGAGCAGTGCAATTTTGTACGGAAGTAGATATAACTTCTTGGCGGGAGTTACAAAAGCGAGTGCGAGCTATAAGGAACGCTAAGAAAAAGGCCAAGGAACCGGCTGAGTTCTTAAATTTACCAAATTGTAGATCGTGTCAAGATAAGGAGGGACCTAATAAGAAATAACTGGATGATCGAGTCTCGGAAAGTACAGGTAACCAGGATTTTAGCAAAAGCCTGCAAAATACGAGGTTAACCAGAGAGAGATTTTTCAAAGATTTAGAACCAGATAAAATTGCTACAGGGTATCAGGTTATCTTAGCAGAGCCGTTCTTAGAAATAACTAATGACTTGAGAACCAAGTCAAATGCGACTGAGCAGGTAGTAGAGGTAGGTTACTCGACTGTAACTGGGGACGCGGCTGTAAGTATCCCAATTAACAATGAAAGTACAATGGTCGCCGAACCCGAGGAAAGAAACGGAGGGGCTCTGGAGACTGTGAGTACTATAGCTATGGAAAATGTATTGATCGAAAGAGAATTGGGAGCTGAATTGCCGGTAGACGTGTTGTCTACCATTAATATCTCGGATTTCCAAGCTATGTTACGAGAGCCAGAAAGTTTTGAGATGACGCCAAAAGTATCACTTGTTAATGGACAATGTACAGAGAATCCCTTGACGCCGGATGTTACACCGTCAGAAATAAGTATGAGTAAAACGAAATTGATCTTATAGCGTTATTGGTGGTGACAAATGAAATAAAATAATGAATTGTGATGTTTGGACTACTTGTCTGTAATTTCATTATATAGTACCATTGGAGTTTGTGGAATCATTAATGAGTGTCGGTACCGAAAAAAGTAATGAGGTGAACGTGACTGGACCGGAAAGTACACATGACGATACTTCGTCGGAAAGATACGACCAAGAAGACTTGGATGGAGTTAGTGAAGCACCGGCGGACCCGAGGGACCGTGTGTCGGAAGTTTCGCAACTAGAGAAAGGGAAGGCAGAAACTCGCATTGTCTTGCGTATGCAGAAGTTTTCCCATAAAGGAATGCAAAAGACACAAGGTCATGGAAAGAAACCTCAAAAATGGAAGACTAAGGTGGATCCTACCAGTGAAAAGACGTATGTCTGCGGGTTAAAGCCTGAGTGTACAGATTTTTTTTGGATAGAAAAGAGTTGATGGAGCAATCATATTGTAGGGCATTTCCCTGGACTGAGATGTCGAAAGCTGGGGTGTGATTTTAAAGTAAAATTTACTATAGCTAATTTCACTCATTGCTCTAGGCACAATGCGGAAGGATACTGGATAAAAACTGAGATGAATGATTGTCCATACTGTCATCACAAGTTGAGGCAGACTAGCGGGCTGGAGCACGTGATGGAAGTGCATGGCAAAGATATCACAAATCGTACTGTCCGCTATGCTCCATGGGTCAAACTAGAATGTCCGAAAAAGCAACGAAAGTATGTTGAAGATGACTGAGAGCAATAATATATATATAATGTCATAGAAACAATGAGAACCCGAACGGAAATGACAAACACTTCATAGATGTAATAAGTGATGACTTTTGTTTTACAGATCGACTGTGCCGAATGAAGCTGGGGTTTATAGGATACCGCCGAGGATGACTATAAACGAGGCATTGCAATATCATAACTTATTGTGAGAAGGCTGAAAGATACTGATGACCAACGTAAGTAATCAAAAATAAAAATCTGAAATAAGAACCTCTATTGGTAATCTGGATATAATACCAATAAGAAATCTGAACTTGGTGACTTATAATTGTCGTAAGTATACTTATACTAAGAACTACCTACGTTTTATACTATTGAAAAAAAAATACTTATATATATGTACACTAAGTATTAGCGTCTTAATTTTCCCTTATGATTTAAGTAAGAATGTAGGTATGTCTACACTTCCTAACTATTAACTACGTTAACTGAATATACTGTAGTGATAATATAAGTAAGTAATAAAATATTGTGAATACACCAACAACTAACTGTACAATGGTCAATTAATTAAATATGTTATACTTGATATTTTACATGACCTGATTGTGTTGGAGGATGTTGAAGGATGACGAATCGCAGTTGGCTGACATGGAGCAGGAGGGTAAACCAGAAGTTGAATAGAAAGTAGACTGCATACTTACAAGGTGAGATGACACGAGCCGGATGAAATGGTGACCCCAATGGAAGAGGAAATTCTGAGAAGACTATCTGCATACCGCGAAAACGAAGTCGAACGTGGAGAATTAATGGACCAGTTTTGAAATTTTTTAATCCAGAATAGAATTACGGCGAATCCGTTGAATAGACCGAGATGGATGGAATGGTGAGCCATGGAACCAAGGAGAAGAGCTGCGAATTTGGAGCCGTTTCATAGAATGTGTAATTTGATTGATGTTTTTCCCAGGTTTAGCAGTGGAGAGTAGGTTGTCGAGTCGTTCGTCTGTGGCGATAGGAGCAGAAGTAAAGGAAGTAGAGAAGTCCAAAGGTGGTAATTATAGATCATCGGTGCTGGTAGCTTGAGTAATCATCAATGGAGTCGGATGAAAGGAAGAAACCGTAAAGGACTCGAAAGCTGTCAAAACATTGTGAAGTAGCAAGACCAGACGGAGATTGAAACGCTTGACGTGATGCTTGATAATAGCTTGAGCCAGATTTGGGCGACGAGACCAATGGTAAAGTTGAAATGAAAAGACCTTTTGAGCGTCGATGATATGTTGATTCAAATCTTGTAATAGTTGTTGTAGAATCAATGTCCGGGCTAAAGAGTCTTCAAGTTCCACCAGGATACGGTTGAGAGTGAAGAGTCTTTTTAATATATGCGGTAGTGCTCAGATGATATTGATTTGTGAGATGTAAGGGATTTAAGGCAGCAACTATGGCGGAGAGACGATTGAGGTCATTTAAATCTTCAATAATTGAATAAATTGGTTGAATGAGTTGACAATAAGATACGTCCAATGTAAAATTGGAAGCCATGGTGATGTATGTGATACTGAATTGATCTGATGAATTAAGGAGTGGATGATATTTTATGTCAGAGACTTACTGATGTGGAACAAACACGATATGAGCAAACCATTTTGGTAACTCCGACTTCTGGGTCAGCTCTTCCGTCTCCGTATTGCGAATGAGAATGGGACTGGGATTGGAGTTGATAGTCATAGCCAAAGCCATGCCCAGTCCCGGTTGCGTAGAATGTGAAGAACTTAGCCCAAGATCCGGAGCATCCAGTGGTGGACCATCAACTCAGTGGTGAAATGAGTGGAGACTGAATTGAAGCTTCGCGCTTGTAGTGAGTTTGAAATCCGGACTCACTATAGTTAAGTATGGGAAGATGTGAGCAGTGTAGAGAGTGGAAGTGGATGGACGTAGTTGAGCTAGCTGGAGATAGGAATGTTTGTGGAAGTGGTCCAGGGAATTTGGTCTGGCTCTGATGTTGAGGTGGTGGGCAGAAGGAATATAGTTTCTAGCTCCCTTTACTTATACTGGCAATGTGCTGAGTAGATGGACAGGAGGACAGGCCGCCCTCCCTACAGCTTGTGGCCAATGAGCGCCATGCGGTTTTAGTTACACGTACTTTCTGAAACTGCGGACTGCGCAGTTTCTACTGCGTTCTCTGGTACTGGGATGACTGGATATATAGAATGGACTGATATGAGCCTTCCTAGTATATAGAAATGTTGGAATGCTATAGTAAATAAACGAGAGGCCTGAAAGTCAGACTTATGGCTTTTTACAAGATGTAGAACGAAGTGTTATTTTATTCACAGAGTTTTTATAGGATCAAATGTAAAATTGGGATTCGAGGCTTTGAGAGTTCCTACCACAGCGGAGGGCTGAGAAAGGTGCCTCTCAGCTTCGTAATCTAAACTTCCAACTCAACTGAAAACCAACTGAAGATCAACTGCCGATGCCAAGCTATGTACGTGCTGTATTATATAAGCAGCTAACAGGACTTGTTTCACTTAGTGACCCACATGTATTTGGCTTATATCTACCTACACGTAAATGTCTTTATAGGCATTTAGATATACCATAGATACTTAAAATTAATTATCGGATCACGCGAATGCTAGTAAAAAAATTCAAGAACTAAGTAGGAATTTACTAAGAATGAGAAAAGGTCGAGTTTTAAATGAGCGTGAATTATTAGATAACTCAGCTAAATAAAATAAACTCAAGAACTACAATATTTTTCGGTGAAACTTCGTGCGTTATTTTGCAGAAAATATGATAATAAAATAAATGTCAATTATTTAAGGAGAAAATATCAATCATGATTTTTAGCATAAGATTCCAGATTGCTTAGACTACATACTACTTAATTATTGTATAAGTGATATAAACTAGTTGGTCGGGGACCGTTTCTGTCCGTGTCCGGGAGAAGAGTGGCCCTAGTAGACGGTGACACGGAGACGACACTGCCTCTGGTTGGGATGGGGGAGTAAGAAACGGCCGGACTCGCTATTTTATATGCTGTGGAGTTGGTTTCATTGAGCTCAGAGTAGGATGAGACTGGTCCAATGCACAGCTCTTATGAGGGCTGTGCATTGTACTTGATCCGGCTTGTGTTAGGCTGGGAGGCTGCTTGGTCTCGGGATCCTGGGCTT